>CAUEHQ010000744.1:0-18479 GCA_958510825.1 Brachypterus glaber | reverse complement strand
CCTCGCAGGTTAATTTTCTCATGGGCAATATCTTACTTTACCCACTAGTACCATAAATAACTATTATCTTAATCAGTCGGAAAATTTTGTCCTTAACTATACCATAAAATGCAAAGCATTACTAATCATCAGGGCTTGTTTTTTAAAAAGTCAATTTTGCACGATCGGGTTATTGACGTGTTTACTAGCCTAAATATGACAACAGTAGGTTATGTTTACAAATTGCTGATCGGTAAGTAAATTACCGATCGGGGGGCGGTAAGTAAATAATAATCTTATTTTTATTTTTTAAATCTTTAAATTAGTTTTTATTAGAGTTAAATATTAAATTACAATTGGAACAATAACTGATAAATGCTATTGGGCTATTTAGGTTTCTTCTTCGAGCGAAATAATTATTTATTAATAGGCCAATAGTAACTTTTCTATGTTTTCACATATTTTTTTCATTGCACCATGTTTTAAAATTTTTTCAACTATTTTCATACTGATCTTTGGATTTTTCGGCTATAATTGCAACACGTCTTATATTCCACGCACCTTAAAGCTCAAAATTGTCATCTTGATGCAATTTTTACAAAAAATGTTTATTTTACAAAGATATTAATTGGCACATATGACATAGGAATTTAGCATTGTTTATTATACCGTAGCAACCCGTTGTTAGGATTAAATTTTATCAAAGGTACTGACTTGATTTTTACAATAAAAAAAAAATTACGTTTAATTTCACTTTTATAAATCTTATTGATGTTTATTTTGCTGGATCGTGCAAAAACCGTAATAAGCATCACGGCCATTTCGGATAGTACTGCAGATTTCGACACTTCGTTTTAATCTCCCAAGTAATCCTCAACCGGTAAAATACACTTACTGCCCTTAATACTTAAATAACTATTAAAATTGCAGAAAGTAAAAACTAAGGTTAAAGCACATTTAATAATCTTTAAAATTATTTATTTGTTTTGTCGAATCTTGATAGGGAATCGTTTTGTTAATCCGACCTTAAATCTGTCTAGGGAATAAAGGTCTTATCTTTAGTTCTGACATTTCAATTTCGTATGTAATCTGAATTAATTCTGCATCTAATTTGGTCGTATTTCGCTTAGATCTCTTCTCTTATAATGAATACTATTCATCGAATAGAATATACCTGGGTGATTTACCTAAAGCACACTTTCATTAGTATTGTCAATACATAAAAATATTGACAATATTATTGATCGTGCGAGATCAATATAAAAGTCGATATTGAGTATTGATAAAAATTTCCCTTTTGCAATCGACTGAGTAAGTTATAAAATAATAAAGTAATATTACTAGGTAGTTGGCGGCACAAAATTTAGAATTTGACTAAACACAAAAATTGACGAAAATATTATGAATAATATGCAGTTTGACAATAATATTGACAATTATGAAAGTTTGAGTCTTTATATTAGGTCAGCTGAAAATCTGAACTGACTTTTATAAACTATGTTTCAAGGTGACTATTTCACAAACAATATATACACCAATCAAAACCTTGGATTTTTAGGTTCTAAACCAATCAGATCAAAATGTATGTGACAATTTTTGCACAAGTGCAATTGTCACTTGGTTACTATGGAAACAAGGATTTGACAGCTAACGACATCTTAATAAATGTTATACTTTTAACAAAATGTATATTTAATTTGTGCAGCTTACCTTTAGTCTATTTTTATTGATAAGTAATATGATATTACTAATATCTTTGCTAATTTCATTACCAAAAAATCCTAGGTAAGAACCTTAATTAATTTCAGATATATTTTATGCACTTGTATACAATGTATATGTGATATTTATTAAATTGTATCTTGGTATTGAAAATAAGTCACTCAAAACCAATTTAAATACTAATTTAGTAAAAATTATAAAAAATATAGTTATTTCTTTTAAATAACAAAATTCATAACATTAAAAAGCCGAGAATGGCTGCTACCGGTACAGCCTTGCGAGAAAGGGTAGAAAAAAAAGTTATTTTATTTATTTTCAATTAAAAACTAAACTTTTTAAACAAACACAGCAATAAGCTTTATTTAAACTTTATATGATAACTATTTTTTGTTATTCATTTATTGGAATAATCTGAAGCAAAAGTTTAGACTTGGCAATATTCGGGAACAAGTGAACACGTGCTTTTCAAAAGAGAGCCAAATTTGAATTTTGAATTATAATTATAAAGTAATGTTCTTGTTAAGTTCCTAAATTCCTAATTTAAAAATGAAACAACATTAAACTTGGTTAAATAATATACTTCCTTATTTTGTTTGTAAAATAGTCTTGCAAAATACCATTCGTGCATGTTGAATTATACATATTTTTTTTACTTTATATAAAAAAACATTTTGCTTAAGGAAATTGAAAAGCGAAATATTTTTTTAATACAGTAAAAAAATTATCGATAATTCAACATGCACTTATAATATTACTACTGATTATTTATAATGATAGTTACCAATGTTTTTTTGCTAAATCATGGCTACTATAGTAACGTATAAGGTTTTCAGCTTAAAAATTTTAATAGAGATATAACTTCTGAACAAAGAAAGATAGGACCTACGTTTATATGAAAATTTCTTTATGAAATTAAACTACTTTTTATTGCCAAAGTCTGTAAAGAGACTAATAAATCACCCTGTATTATGTTAATCTTAAATTATAATAAAATACTGCTGCCAACAAAATAATACTTTTCCCTATAGCCTTAGGTTCATTATAAATATAAACAAAAAAAAATAAAAAAAAAATGAAAAAACAATAAAAAAAAATCATTTTTTTTTTAAGTTTGTTTTTCCCGGACACACAGACCGACAGAGAGATTTTATTTTGACGGAAATCATATTTTTTGAATATAAATCGTCCAGAAACGTAAAAAAAACAATAAAAAAAATTCGAATTTTTTTTACTAACACAAGACTTTCCTTGGTGAACGTAAAATAACAGTAATAGAGACACATAATACAAACGATAGGAACCTCAGAGAGCCTTGTGATATTTTCTTTTTTGTCAAAGGTTCTATTTAGTATTTTTCTCTTATAAATCTTATTAGGTTCATCCCTCTTCAGCATCCAGCGAAAGTTAACCATCATAATAATAATCCACTTGCCTTAAATCTACACTCCATGCCCTTTATGTCTAGATAAAATTTCTCCCTTTGTTCCTTTTAAAGTGCCAAGATTATTGTAAAAGTGGTCAATATAAACTGTAACTTAATACTAATATTTAATCCAAATTAAAACAAAAAATAAGTATGTTTTTGACTATATTTTTATAATCTGGGCTTTTTTGTTTACTCGAGGTAAAAAAAAGCCCATACCTATTGCAAGTATGGTATACTATAACTCAAGAAACTGATGTGGTGAATTTTTTTCTATACTTTTCTGATAATTATCATAATTAATTATAATTAGTTTAAAAAACGAGAAACCATTGTTGGCTTATACCGAGTAATCCAACGAAAACTTTAACTTTGGATAAAATCGAAACTAATGAGTTTTCGAAAACACGCCGAGACATGTCAATTTTTATTTATTATAAAGGGGACATCTTTTAACATATAACCAATAATTGACGTTACTACCCCCACCACTCAGGAGCTACCAGAGCGAAAATCTTAAACGGGAATGTGGGTCATGTAATACATTATTGAAAAGGTTTTTTAATTCTGGTTATAACAAAGGTTTATTTTTTTAAATCGGTTCAGTAGTTCTCGAGAAAAGGTATAAAAATTTAAAAAATGTAATTATTAATTAATTTAAAAACATAATATTTATACATTTATGTTTTTTTTAATAATAATTAAAAAAAAACACACAAAATAATACGCGTTTTTACGAAAAAAAAATTGATTTTTTTTTATTTTACCTGCCACAAACGGGTATTATGTGCATTCTTTTACTTATGTAAAAATATTATGTTTTTAAATTAATTAGTTAATGCATGTTTTAAATTTTTGTAATACGTTTTCTCGAGGAATACTGAGCCGATTTAAAAAATAAAGCTATGTTACAACTAGAATTAAAAAACCTGAGTGAATGGTGGGTGTAGTTACGTCAATTATTGGTTACATGACAAAAGATGTCCCCCTTAAAATAAAAATTGACCTGTCTCGACGTTTTTCGCAAACTCATTATTTTCGATTTTATCGAAGGCTAAAGCTTTTGTTGGATTACCCGGTATATTAGTTTTAGGTATTAAATTTTGTTGTAAAAGAGAAATACTGAAAAACAAAATACAACGTACTACAACGAAGGTTTCCAAACTGTAATATGATTAAACAGAAATAAAAAACGTGGTCAGAAATAATGTTAAATGATTGGTTGATAAAAACATTAAAAAATAATCATAATTATGATTATGATCTAAAAGATTATAATCTTTTAGATCCAATTGACATATCATATCAATATCATATCAATTGACCGTTGCAAAGGTTGTGGGTGTATTATAGTCGTTATAAACACTAATTTTACAAGAAAATAGGATCGTTAATTAACGGGCATTAAATAACATCTCCCCTACTAAATCAAAACGTTTGAAATATTTAATAAAGTACATACATCAAAATAATTAATAACGAAATATTGTCCGTATTTGAGAAATTTGAAATTTAATATACTCGGTAGTATATTTTCCATATATAAAGGCTTTGAAAATATATTAATATATAAATTTAAATTTGGGTTTGTGACAGTACACTGTGTTGAAATAATAAAACCAACTTAACTAAGTAATCAGTGTATTTCTTAAAATATACTGATTACTAAGTCAAGTTGGTTTTATTTTTTTAATATATTAATATATATATTTTTCATAAAATATATATATTTTATGAAAAATCCCTTATTTGGGGTGGTTGTATTGTTGCATTAATGTACTTTAAATGCTGTAAAAAGAATAAGATTACAATACAATAATAAGTGGGGTTGTGAGGCATGGTACTGCCTTTAAAATCACTGCGAACAATGAGATCTATTGTGAGTCCTCTTTGCAATTTAGTCCACATCAAACTTTATGCTTTCAAACAAGCCCAAGAGTTTTTTGGGGGCTACTTGGGATATATCTGCAGGTCTTGGGTATACCTGTTCTCGATATTGTAGCCTTTTGCGGCCAATGGCTTCGCAGAAGCACATAATGTGTTCGGCCGTTTCTGGTGCTTCTGAGCATAGACGGCAAATGTCGATTTCAGACTTTCCCATTTTTTTAAGATGGTATCTTAACGGGCAGTGTCCGGAATAAGATTAGTTTTAGTCATTACTTGTATTTTGTTTTTTTGTATACAGGGTGATCAGTAACTGCCATGCCAAAATTTAAGAGGTGATTCTACATCCAAAAATATCAAAAAAAGTTCCTATAAAGGTTGGTTGGGAAATGAGCCCTAATTGTAATAAAAATATGGTTTTTAATTAATAACTCTGGTACTATTTAAGCTAGAGCGACGAGCTTTTCCATGTTTACTAGTATTAATAAGGGAAATAGGTTTATGTTAATTTATTTTTTTGAATTTATTCAGAGGCGTGCCTAGACGGACAAAATATGTGACGCTTAACACATGTTTAACCCAAACTTTTTTATGTGGATGTTTTTTGGATTTTTTGTAAAAAATATAGATTCCTTAAGTAAAAATACATAAAAAATGTCATAAAGTGTAACGCTGTAGGAACAACCGTTTTCAAAAAAAAATGCAATTAAGAGGGAGTAACATTTTGTGCCACCAGAAACAATACTTCCTAAAAGGTCATAACTCCTTTAATATTAAATTTAGGTGTTTTGGTGAAGAATACTTTTTTGCTTAGTTTTAAATGAAAAATTACCCTGCATCATTAAAATCTTAATGTTGCTCTTATTTGTTCCCCATTTAATATGTCATCTTCGAAGGGCCGTGGCTCACTTAGGACTCATTTCCGGGCCACCCTTTATAGAAACTGTTTTTCATATTTTTGAATGTAGAATTTTGGCATGGCAGTTACTAATCACCCTGTATATTTTTGTATATACTTTCCCACCCTGTATTTGGCGAAAGCTGTTGGGTGGTGTAACTAAATAAATAAATATGTTAACCCATATTATGAGATGACAGTAAGTTGTTGATGTTTTTTCTTAATATATTTTTAAAAAAGTCAGCAAAACTTACTCCAAGTTTGGCTTGAACCTTGAACGGTATTTTATCTGTCAAAAAAGACGGAAATAACAAAGAAATTTAAAACACGAAGCACTTTATAATTTTAGACAATCGCAGTAGAAGAAATAATAAGCTGCTTACTATTTTTTAGGTTATATCTACTATTTTCGCGGACGTTTTGACACAAAGCTCATCTCAGTAGTAGAATGGATCGCTTACTTTAGCTGGCAGGGAAACTCAGCAAACAGCTGATATTTGACACTTGACATAGTTAAGCGCCCTAATGGTTTTAGTTTTGCTGCCTTTTGCTGACTTTATTGAACGCACTTATTAACACTAAAATAAACTTAAAATTTGACTTTCATTTATTAAATTCTTAATTTTAATCATAAATAAAAATTTTACAAGTTGGTTCAACATGTATAAAGAAACTTTTTGCACTACAATTTTTGTTATAATCAATGAGAGAATTCCTATCCATCGTTAAAATCAAATGGTCAGGAAAAATTAAATATGTAGTACCATTTAATCCTTGGCGATATTGCATTTTGGAAATAAGTTAACAAATAAATGTGACCACAACAATAGATGTCACCATACTTTTATATCTATCTAACGTTTTATTTAAATATTAACAACATACAAGATACACAGTGCTGATGATTCTTAATATGTATAAATTTCTATTTATTCAATAAACCATAGAAAAAATGTTATCTCTCCAAAATATAAATTTATTGTCTATTAAACAAACATTACAGCGACAATTGTTTCGACTTTTTTAACATAAAGTCATTTTCAAGTTTTTAAATTTATAAACAAAATGACTTGAGTACACATTATTAGAAATGTCATACTGACATTTCAATGACATTTCTAATAATGTGTACTCAAGTCATTTTGTTTATAAATTTAAAAACTTAAAAAGTCCAAACGAAAATGACTTTATGTTAAAAAAGTCGAAACAATTGTCGCTGTAATGTTTGTTTAATAGACAATAAATTTATATTTTGGAGAGATAACATTTTTTCTATGGTTTATTTAAATCAACTCCAATATGAGTAAGGATCAAGAATTTCTTAATTCTATTTATTCATTTAATTGATTTGATTTGATTTTGACGATAGATAGATAACTATTTAATAATATTTATGTTTAACTATACCACTCATGAAAATGTAATATAACACAGTGTGGCACACTAGGTATGTGGGACGTAAACAAACCTTGCATACTACTGCTAGTCTATCTGCCCTTCTTTTGTCTGAACTGGCAATGCTCAATAAAATAACGTTAGTGCTCAATTTACGTCTTTGCCCGTAAAATACACACAAAGACATATAATTAAAATATGCCTATAAATTTGTTACAAATATGGATGTAGAGTTTTCATCCATTTTCATTTTAATATTTATAACCTATAAAACTTTACGCCATTTTTACGAACTGATTCAACAATGTAATAATATTCTGCAAAAAATATAAAACTGCTTTTAAAGTTTACAGTGATATATAAACCTTTTTTTATCTCGGCTATAATAATCACACAGTTACACAAAAAAAAGGTCAAGAATTTTTTGGAAGAGAGTGGTCAAGAAATAATAATATAAAAAAAATTGACAAAACTCTGAATTTTTGTATACTTATATTTTCGATACCTCCGATTTCAAATATCATAGTGATTTCGAATATTATAGTGAAAAATCTAAAAAAAAAACCGCGCCGCTATGGTCGAACATATTTTATTTTATACTTTTAATTTTGCTGAAATTTGGTATATGAGCTTCATTTAAGATCCTTTTAAGGATTAATGTATGAATCAATACCTAAAAGTTTAAAATTTAATATAGAGAAAAGGGTGGTTCGACTTTTAAGATGTGGTCGTAATTAATCTAAATCAAGCTTTATAATTTAGTTTATATTGTTTATTACTAACATCTGTTCATAATTAACCACTTAACGTTAAGTGCGTTATAACGCACCAGCTTTTTTTAGACAAGTGGTTTATTTTTACAAAAGGGGGCATATTTTATATAAACAGATTAAAACAATTGCTTCTTAACTCAAGAATAATATATTTCAAAAAAAATCGATTAAAATTCTTCAAGAACATGAAAGATCGATTCTTACTTCTAAGTTATACTTTTATGCAAAGCCCTTAAATTCTAATTTCCATTATACAGTGCGGTCCAAAAGTCACCCCCCCCCCCCCTTTAACTTTTGATCGAGTTGAGATATCGACTTCAAATTTAGTACTTTAAAATAAGACAACTTAAACTATCTTTTAGCATATATTTGATATTTTCAGCTCTTAAAATGTGGTCAGGGGGGCATGGGGGGACATTTTTTTAAACGGAAAGGGGGGTCGTGTGATACATCATTTTAAAGCTTATAAAATTCTCTATTGAAACTAACATTTTTAAATTTTTTAAAAATGTTTTTTAAGGTTTTGATTTTTCAATTTTTTGTGCTAAAACATTCGATCTTTTAATTTTTTTTTTATAAATTTTTATTTATGTCAACTAAAATTAGCTTAAAAGTATAATTAACATTTTTTTATGATGAATTTAGGCATTTTTAAAAAATTATTTGTTTTTTTTAGAGGAGTTTTGACATTAATACCGATTTCAACCCCATTTTAAACCCAATTTTTTTTTTAATTTAAAAATATGGAATAAATGGAGAATTTTATAAGCTTTAAAATGATGTATTACACGACCCCCCTTTCCATTTAAAAAAATGTGACCCCATGCCCCCCTGTCCACATTTTAAGAGCTAATAATAATAATAATAATAATAATAATAATATTTATTGCTCAAAAAACAAATAATAATTTACAATTTTACAAATGCAATAAATATGCTATTTGCACTAAAATGTTTACACATTTGAACGTGCTTATTACAACAACAAAAAATAAGAAAGGTATGAGTAGTGGTCTACATCTAGCAATAGATGGCGCACAAGCCTACATCAATCTAATGGCTATATTCCTTTTGCGAATAAAGTCTAAAACCGTTTTCTTAATCAGCGTGCAGAGTTGACTCTTGGTACTGAAGAGGGCCAGTAGCCCGAAACTGTCAGTCTACCAATATCACTCTGTACGATGATTAGAAAATAGATTGATGGAATAATAAAAAAAATAAATAAATAACAAATGTATTAATTATAATTAATAACTTAAAACTATAGTATTAATAGTAGTAATAATAATGATAATTGCTATAAAGTGTATGTTATAAAAACAAAACTAGAAAAGGAAAAGGAACGTTACAAAAAATAGTACTAATTATCTTTTTTTTTTTTTCTTTTTTTTTTTCCTTCAGATTATATAGATCGACTGATATCATGATGTTTCCTTAAGGCATATCTACAATTTGCGATAGGCTAATAAGGTAAACAAACAAGATAAATAAAACAAAACATTAAAATAAATTTAATAAATATTAACTAAATAAAATAATTTGAATAAATTAAATAAATTAAACAAACCAAATGTACAAAACAAATAAAACAGATAAATAAACAAAGTAGATAAAATAGATAAAATGACAGAAGTAATAAAATTAATAAAATAGATAAAAAGATAAAATATATAGAAAAGATAAAACAGGTAAAATAAATAAAATAGACAAATTAGACAAAATAAATAAAATAGGTAGAATAGATAAAAAAAAAATAGGTAAAAAAAGATAAACATTAAATATAAAACCAGGTAAAATAGATAAAATAGACAAATTAGACAAAATAAATAAAATAGATAAAATAGACAAAATAGATAAAATAGATAAAATAGATAAAATAGATAAAATAGATAAAATAGATAAAATAAATAAAATAGATAAAATAGATAAAATAGATAAAATAGATAAAATAGGTAAAATAGATAAAATAGGTAAAATAGATCAAATAAATAAAATAACATAAAATGGTTAAAAAAAGATAAAATATATAAATATGTAGAATAGATAAAAAAAAACAAACGGCAAAAGGCAAACAAACAAACAAGATAAAACAAAAAATAAAAATAAACAAATTATAAATGAACAATAAAATAACAATCACACCAATATAAAGATAAATAAAAGATAAATTAAGCAAACCAGAAAAATACTTAAGACTAATTATTTTTTATATAAATTTTTTTTTCGATTATATTCTAGGCTGTTCTAGGATATATTTTTTGCATAACCTTTTGAATACGTACATTGATCTGGCTTCTTTTAAATTGTTTGGGAGTGTATTATAGATTTTTGGGCCTAAATACCTACAACTACGCTGACCGTGAGTTTTATAAACCTTTGGAACCGGGAGTATATTCAAGCTTCTAGTTGGCATAGTTCTAATTTCTTTTTTTTCCATATACGCGTTTGTAGCTAGTGCCAAGAAGAATAGTTGTCTACAGTCTAGTTTACCTGAGATTTTAAACAGTTCATCAGATGGGTAGGTATTATTTTTGTTATACATTATTTTTAAAATTCTTTTTTGTGTTACCTCCAAATCCTGCAGAAAATTGTTGTAGACACCGCCCCACCCTAGGATTCCGTATCGTAAATGAGAGTCAATCAGAGCATTATATACCCTATGCAATTGTTTTAAATTTAATACGTTTTTTTAAATTTTAAAATACGGTATAAAACACCTAATTTTTTTATTAATTTGTTGTATTTGCAGATCCCATTTGAGGTGCTGGTCTATGGTAATCCCAAGAAATTTTGTGGAAGTTGCTCTTTCTATACAGAATCTGCCACCATCTGTATGAAAAGTCAAACTATTAAAGGTGGGTAGACCATTAACATATGATGCAAAAGGCATAAACATAGTTTTTTCAATATTTAAAGTTAAAATATTATGGTCAAACCAATCTTTTATTAAAATAAAATCTCTTTCTACCAACGTTTTTAACACTTGCCAACTTGACGCTTTATAAAAAATAGTGGTATCATCTGCAAAACTTATAAGTATTCCTTTGCTATTTATCCCAAAAAGGTTGTTAATATATAGAATAAACAAGAGTGGTCCCAGAATCGTGCCCTGTGGTACCCCGAATTTGGGGGAAAGTGAATCACTCATGTTTTGCCCAATTCTAACATATTGTTGTCTGTTTTCAAGATAGCTAGAGAATAGCTTTAACAAAGTACCTCGAATACCGAGATCCGACAAAATTTCTAATAGTTTTTTATGGCTAACCGTGTCGAAAGCTTTGGCCAAATCAAGGAAAATACACAGTGATGGAATTCCTTTATCTAAAGCTTCATAAATTTCATTTACTAGACTAGTGATTGCGTGTTGCGTCGATATACCCTTTTGAAATCCGTACTGTTTATTCGAGATTATATTATGTTTTTTTATGAAGCTTTCGACACGGCTTTTTATTAACATTTCGAAGATTTTGGTAAAATTTGTTATAAGTGATATAGGTCTGTAGTTTATTGGATCTAATTTATCTCCTTTCTTAAAAATTGGAATAACTACGGAAGTTTTAAAGGCTGTGGGCCAAATTCCTGAAATAAAAATCTTATTGATTAACCTTGATAATGGGTGAGCAATAGTACTGACAATATTTTTTATTGTAGCAGCTGTAATCCCGTCAATGCCCGTGGATTTTTTGTTTTTTAAATTTTTAATGACGGTTTTTATTTCTCCTGGGCTTGTGGGCATTAGAAACATAGTATTTGAGATCTTTAATTTTTTTTCTTTATAATTTTTAACTTTTTTGATTTTTTTTTGCTAACTTGTCCCCCATTTCTGTGTAGTGTTTGTTAAATATATTACACATTTTTTTTGTGTTAGTAATTATCCTATTTTCCACCCGTATTTCCCTTATTTCACTTTTTGCTGTTTTTGACTTTCTTAATTCATTTATAGTCTTCCACATATCTTTATTGCTTTGACTAGTTTCAATTTTATTTTTATAAAAGTCGTTTTTTGCCTTATTTATTTTTTGATTTAGTCTATTTCTAAAAGAATTATACTGTTGCCTTATTTCAATATTATAAGTACTGTAAAACTGCTTAAGGAGATTGTCTCTGTAATTTATTTCGTTTATAATTTCGTTAGTAACCCACGGCTTCCTTTTCCTAATATTTTTTTAAATTTTTTTATAGATTGTGTTTGATTCAACTTTTTTTTTTATAATATTAATGAATTTTTCTGTTGCAGTTTCAACGTCATGTGCGAGGACCTCATCCCAATTTATATTACGCAAATCACTATTGAGAGTTTTGTAATTAATCTGTTTAATAAATTTATTCTTAATTTCGTTGTTTTTTATTTCATTATTTAAAACTACCTGCACCGCTACTGGATAGTGATCTGTTATGTTTGTATTTACAATAACTGGCATTACTTGGTCCCTTATGTTATTTGGTGCTTTAATAAAAATATGATCGATGCACGTGCCCTCGTTTCTTCCCTTTCTTCTTGTTATATCATTTATGTAAGATTCATAATTATGTTCACTCATAATATTTAAATATTCAGCTGGTGGACCGGTTAAATTTGCTGGTTCGAGTATGTTAATATTAATATCACCAGTAAATATAGATCTATTTTTGACTTTGCAGTCTGGTTGTTCTCCTATTTTCGTTTGGACTTTGGCTTGGCTTTTTTGCTATCGGGTTGAATAATTTCTCTTTCTTTCAGTTCTTCTTCTTCTTCTCCTGATATATTAAGCTCTTCAAGTAACCTTTTTTGTCTAAGATTTGGGTTTGGCGTTGCTGGAGCACTAGTACTAGCTAATTTTTCTGGGGTAGTTTGATCTTTTTCTAGATCTTCAAGTGAATACAAATCTTGTCCAATTTTCAGTTTATTGCCCTTTATGGTTGCTTGAAGTCCTTTTGTTGTAGCCTCTTTTTTGTGTTTTAGTAGTTGTTTTGTTATATGCTGATCTTCAGGGCATAAATCCTGGCTAATCGTGATTTTTGAACCTTTTAGTTTAAAACAATTTTTTTGGATTAACGTTTTCTTTTGGTATGATATAAACTCAACTAGAATAGGCGTATTTTGTGTATTATTTAATTTCTTTCCTAACCTGTATATATCGTTTATGTCAGATTCCTTAATATCTATTTCAAGACGTTTTTTAAATAGGTCAATTGCGCATTCGGTAAGGTTTTGCCCTATGTTTTCCACTCCAAATATCACAATATTATTTTTCCTTGTTTTTCTTTGTAATTTAATATAGTTGTCTTGAAGGATATTGTTTCTATTTTCTAATTCTTGAATTTTTGTGTCGTATTTTTGAACAACTTTATTTATTTCCTGTTTTAAGTTTGATACTTGCTTTTCGATATTATCTGATCTTTGGTTTAAATTATCGTTTAATTTCTCAAAAATAGCCTCTATAAATTGTTTTTGCGAGTTGCTAAAATCAGCCATAATCACAATTTAATCCAAAATTTTAGTATGAAAAATTAATAGCCTCGGCAACACTGTCCCAGTTTTGTTTAAAATTTCTGTGCTGATAAGATTTCGTTTGGTGATAAAAAACGTAAACAAATAGTTTTCTACTTTGGTTACAATAGAGCTTAAAGGTAATTTATTATCCTACCTTTATTATATCCCAACAAAATTTCAATTGTTATCCAAATTTGATTTTTAAAACTATTTAAAACTCGCGTTTTTCACTTCGAATTCGACAGATATGGGAGGACAACAATTAAACTTGGGAACATAAATAATGGCTAAGCTAAAAGTATTAAATATATGCTAAAAGATAGTTTAAGTTGTCTTATTTAAAAGTTCCAAATTTGAAGACGATATCTGAACTGGTTCAAAAGTTAAGAGGGGGGGGGGTTACTTTTGGACTGCTTTGTATAGTAGTTTACCAATAAATACTTTTTTTTAAATTAAATTATTTTATGTTTGAAAACCCAACTATTCACCATAATTTTCAAAGCCTACATTTTTCTCAGTGTAAATATTAAAATTGGTACGTATTTATACTTATAAGTCCCTTAAATAAGTTTACAGAATATTTTTCAAAGTTCATTATTATTCGTCAAAATTTCTATCAGTGTTCATGCTAACAATATTTATAAGTGTCCAAAATTATTTTTATGTCTGAAAAGTCTCAAAATCTTTCTAAGTTTAAGAACTATTTTTAATCAAGAATAATTCTCAAAATTATTCCTAACAGAAACTGCATTTTATCTTTGCACTTTTTAACAGACATAGAGACACTGAGTAATACTGAATAAAATCTGATTTTTTTCCTGACTTTATATAGGATTTTTAAAACGATAAATAAGTCAATGGTTAAATTTATTTGACAAGGCTTTTAGCGCAAAATATTTCTGAAGACACCGACTATATTTAATTACCCCGAAAAAAGAGTTCCAGTCTCATCAATTTGGAAGCTAATTACTATTTCTGACATCTGAAACGTTCATTTTAACAATAAATAATAATTTTTTATTCAATTATACTATGAGTGAACTTTTAAGTTATACCGCAAAGGGTCACCGAAAAGGGTCCGATCTAATGTAGAACAAACCAGACTTTGCCGAAGCAAATCTCGTCAAGCCAGAATGTATTTGCTCTATGATTAAAGCAATATTATTTTAAAAATTTTAACACCATATAAAATATAATAATATAAAATATGCGGATCATGACATAATTATCGATAATTATCGACTTTAATTAATAATAATACAATACAATAATGAGAATACTGAAACGTACAAAGCTTTGAAGCATTAAAGAATATATAAATTTTAGCCTATAACTTTTAGGAAAAAAAGGAAATTTGTTAGAAGTATAGTGGGATAAATAGCTGCCTTAAATCTTTGTTGTGACTAATAACTTTTATTTAATTGAATTTCCGGGAAAATTTATATTAAATATTTTTTTTTCACATAGAGTCATAATATGACTATTATTAAATCAATTAATAACACAGACCTACATTTGATAATTTTTTGAAATATTTTTGCATTTCATTGCTTTTACATAAACACATAGTGACAATCCCAAAACTTCCTTTAGTTTTCTTCTATCACGTAACGTTTTTAAACTAGCAGAATGTGGTCAAAGTTTGCTTTCCTATTTTGAAATTTTTCAAAATTTTTGGAAAGGCTTGTATTGTGCAAAGATTTTCAAATTTTTTTTTGCTTATTTTTGCGTTTTATGACGTTTTATGTCGATATAAATAGAAAAAAATACGAGAAGCCCTAACGATTTTGTCTTATATTTGCCTAAATTAATTCTTATAGTGTGTTAAAAAAATTTATGAAATAAAATCAGGAACAAAAAAAAGGTTAAAATTTGCAAAAAAAAAACACTCTGCCCCCCAAATCTGCCACTGGCATGCAAGTTAAAATACAACGCAAGTATACTATACTTAGAGTAGATACAAAGCAAAGAAGGGTATCGTTTTAAATAGGAGTTTTGGGCTAAATAAGAAAAATATGCTTTTGTTCAAAAAATTGCAAAATGATGAAAAGAAATGATAAAAAAACTGTGTTGTTTGTTAATAAAGAACAAAATGAAAAAACAAATTAAAAACTCAGGAATTATTTGTTATCGTGAACCCGACAACATCGCATTATTCTTGCGCTAAATGAGATATCATATTGAAAAAAGCAATATTTTTTGTTAATCTAAAAACCAACATAGATACTACATTTAGGTAGAATGTATAATAAAAACACTACAATATTAATTAAATATATTTATTTTTAAATAAATATATTTAATTAATACTAAAAGTTGGAAATAAATTAATTTAACATGTTTTAACATTTAATTACTTGTCTTGGGTAACACTGTCCAATGGAACTACATGTTTTGGGTTATCGTAGAAACTGCTGGTTTGCTCATAACGTTATTATAGAATAAATACCTCAAAAATAACTCCATAATCGTAATGAAACATAAGAAACTAGTCACATAAGTCCAGCCTAATTACACATTAAGTTACAGTGTATTGAATCGGTGAAAACTAATAAAACACAACAAAATATTTTAATATTATAGTCAAGAGCAGTGAACACAACACAGACCCTTTCCTTTGGCCCCACTGTAGTAGTTAACGTGCAAAGTTATTTTTATTTTGACGAGATGACATTTGATACTTGAAGTTTCGTGCAATGTTGCCAAATCATACATTGACATATGTCAAATTCTTAATTAAAATAATTAATTAAAGTATGTTCCGGGATGTAAAAAGGGCTGAAATTTTGGCTAAGTATTTATTTTATATCAATCTATAAGCTTGTAAAGTCTTATCGTTGCAGCCGATTCAGCCGAAAATGCGATACCCTCCTTTACTTATAAGTATACTATAGTATATAATTTATCAAAGCAAATTTGACGTAGGCCTGTGTAATTGATATAAAATGAGGTAGAACATGACACGCAATTAAATTGTTGAAATTTGAAACAACGGCATTATTTTTTCTATTGATTTATTCCTTTTTCATTTGATCAAATATTAAAAACGGTGAACTAACTGGGGAATATACCTATATTTAACCCTTGGGGTCAAAAATTCATGAAAGATTTATTACGTTATATTTTTGCAGATTTTGTCCCCTTGTTTTAGTTATTAATTTGTAATTTTGAGTTTTTACCCATAGGATTTATTTATTATTATAGTTCGGGCTTAAATAAAATCATAAAAAAACTTTAAGGGACCCAACCCTGACATTTAACAAAAATTATCATAGCCGACAACTTTATAGGAACTTATTGTTCATATTTGAAGTCTTTAGCTCAAAGCATTCTCGGGTTATCCTGGTCACAATTTTTTTCCGGGCAGAACGACAGATATAAAGATTTGAGACAGGAAAATCAATGTTTGTTTTTAGCGTACAGGGTGATCCAGAATTCCCGCACTCGTAATTTTTCTCGAAAATGATAAGGGATATTGAAAAAATTCAGGAACCGTGTTTTATAGTCTCTACTACAAGTTAAATATATAGCACTATGGGCCTGTAGACGCATGTTTGGTAAAAACTGGGGAATTAAACCCGGAATGTTGCACTGGGTATACAATGTAATTGTAAAACCCATAGTGACATATGGGGCGTTAGTGTGGTGGCATAAAGCCAATTCCACTACTAACAGACTGATTCTAAGCAAGGCACAAAGACTTGCCTGCATCGGGATAGTGGGGGCAATGAGCACTACTCCCACCGCAGCACTAGAAGTCCTACTGGACCTACCTCCATTGCACTTGGTGGCAAAAACAGAGGCACTTATGGCAGCGTACAGACTAAGGATTAACGGCATGGGAGACCGCCATAGAGGGTTGGAACATACTAAAATCTTTGAGAACATTGACAATACAGATATACTATCCATGAAAACAGATAGGATCGCTATAGTCTATGATTTCAGGCAACCGGCAAAGGCTGAGATACCTAGCCGGGATGCATGGAAAAATGGACTATACCCTAAACTACTAAAAGGTGAAACCTGGTACACAGATGGATCCAAAATGAAAGAAGGGACCGGAGCAGGAATCCATGGACCGGGCAAAGAAATTAGCTTAAACCTGGGAACCAAGGCAACAGTTTTCCAAGCTGAAATCTATGCGATTTATGTCTGCGCACAAGAAATGACATCGGCGTCCTACACGGGTAGGACAGTAAATATCATTTCGGACAGCCAGGCAGCGATAAAGGCATTAGACTCATATGCCTTTAGCTCAGAACTGGTATACGAATGCCACAACGAGCTATGTAAACTGGCTGAACATAACAAAGTAAATTTGATATGGGTTCCAGGACATCAAGGTATAGATGGTAATGAGAAGGCAGACGACCTTGCGAGAAAGGGAAGTGAAGCTGTACTCACAGGACCAGAACCGTGCTGTGGGGTATCATATTCCACGGCCAGACACGAGGTCAGGAGAATGTTGCGGGATGAACACCAGCAACACTGGATAGATGCTCCTAGAATGAGGCACTCCAAACTCTTCCTAGGAGGACCTACCAAGAAAAGAACCAGCTTACTTCTAGGCATGTCCAGGAGTCAACTGAGAACAATAACGGGTATAATAACTGGACACTGCTTACTGAACAAGCACCGACACGTAATGGACAGATTACGAGCCCCGTGTGCAGGAGATGTGGGGAAGGGGATGAAGAACCCTACCACCTCATATGTGAATGTCCATCGCTAATAGGCCTAAGATGGAAGTACTTTGGGAACGACTCTCTGGAACCAAACGAGATCATGAACACTCCCCTGAAACCATACCTGGACTTTTTAAAAGAAACAGGGATGCTCTGAGGAGGTCTGTGCGGTAAACACAAAGGTCCCTAGGGACCAGGTGTTGAGGGCTATGAACCCCGCATTAAAACAACTAAACTAACTAAA
>CAUEHQ010000743.1:0-39558 GCA_958510825.1 Brachypterus glaber | reverse complement strand
TATTTTTATTTAAAGTTAGTGAAAATGAATATCTAAACAATGCGGAAGATATTGTAACTGTTATTTTCTACAATTACGCATTTATAACGTTTCGATGGACATCGAAGACTTAGTATGACACGTAAGTTAAGTTTTTCTGTTTCTTAGAATATTTCTGAGATATAATTATTGTTTTAGCACCATTATTACTACATTACTAGACCATTAATTAATTACCATTATTACTACATTACTAGACCATTAATTAATTACCATTAATTACTCACCATTTCTATACCATTAATATGGAATTACATTAATTTAAGTTGAAGTTTATTTTGGTATATTTGATATACAAGTTCTCCGCATGGAGTGATGTTCTGTTGGAACATGGTTCTGTAATTTTCGGCATAGATAAATTCTATGTAACCGTCTAGCAGACAATTTTATATTGGACATAATTTTCAAAAGTATATTTTATCCCGGACAACATTTTCAATAATACATTTTATCCTGGAAGATGATTTTTCCAAAGTAGATGGGACAGCCTATTTTTTTTATTTGAGAAATGAATTCATCAGCATAGGGGAGACTTGTACAGATGGAGACGATGGAATTCATACCTCATGGATTTTGCAGAAACCAGCTAAGTACTCATTCTGAAAACTTTTGAAAGCAATATTTCATATTTAAAATTCTTTTATTTCAATATTCTTATAACTGTAAACTTTATCAGATCTGATATAGTATTGTTTAATACTATATGCCCTTCTGGCTTTTGTTCATTTTTAGGTACTTATTTTTTTTTAAACATTTAATCTCATTTATTAATTATTAAATATCATACTTTTGATTAAATGATTTCTAATTTAAGCATGACTTTTATACACTGCAAGAAATGATTGCTGTTTACATACATTTCTTGGTGCTTGCTGAACTTCATGTTTTCTTTATACATTTAAGTCGAATGATTTCTGAATTTAGTAATTTTTATTAAGATTTCTTTAATTATATCTTAATATAATTACACATATTTTTTTAGATATATTAATACATTACTTGATGTGCTTTCATTAAGTTTATTTATAATAAATTTCTCAAATGAATTATCTTATTTTATTTAAGGGTTATATTTTCTCAAACTGAAAAGCTTAAGTATTTACACTAGGTTGTTACTTACCTAAAGGAGTAAAAGCTAAAGTAACTGGCGCCCCTAACAACATTAATCAATTCTTTCTATTTTTCCCTTGCCCATACCCATTGCTCCGCTGTCAAAACTAGCCGTTGGCAGTGAACGTATTAATTACGGTACAGTATAGCAAAATATACCACAATATCCATAGTTGGATATTTGTTTACGAGATTTTCCATATACATTTTAATCTGGTGTGGGGACCTGTACCTTGAAAAACCGGTTGGAGCGGAAGGGGTTAAGGTATAGCAAAATATACCACAATATCCATAGTTGGATATTTGTTTACGAGATTTTCCATATACATTTTAATCTGGTGTGGGGACCTGTACCTTGAAAAACCGGTTGGAGCGGAAGGGGTTAAGGTATAGCAAAATATACCACAATATCCATAGTTGGATATTTGTTTACGAGATTTTCCATATATATTTTAATCTGGTGTGGGGACCTGTACCTTGAAAAACCGGCTGGAGCGGAAGGGGTTAAGGTATAGCAAAATATACCACAATATCCATAGTTGAATATTTGTTTACGAGATTTTCCATATACATTTTAATCTGGTGTGGGGACCTGTACCTTCAAAAACCGGTTGGAGCGGAAGGGGTTAAGGTATAGCAAAATATACCACAATATCCATAGTTGGATATTTGTTTACGAGATTTTCCATATACATTTTAATCTGGTGTGGGGACTTGTACCTTGAAAAACCGGTTGGAGCGGAAGGGGTTAAGGTATAGCAAAATATACCACAATATCCATAGTTGGATATTTGTTTACGAGATTTTCCATATACATTTTAATCTGGTGTGGGGACCTGTACCTTGAAAAACCGGTTGGAGCGGAAGGGGTTAAGGTATAGCAAAATATACCACAATATCCATAGTTGGATATTTGTTTACGAGATTTTCCATATACATTTTAATCTGGTGTGGGGACCTGTACCTTGAAAAACCGGTTGGAGCGGAAGGGGTTAAGGTATAGCAAAATATACCACAATATCCATAGTTGGATATTTGTTTACGAGATTTTCCATATACATTTTAATCTGGTGTGGGGACCTGTACCTTGAAAAACCGGTTGGAGCGGAAGGGGTTAAGGTATAGCAAAATATACCACAATATCCATAGTTGGATATTTGTTAACGAGATTTTCCATATACATTTTAATCTGGTGTGGGGACCTGTACCTTGAAAAACCGGTTGTAGCGGAAGGGGTTAAGGTATAGCAAAATATGCCACAATATCCATAGTTGGATATTTGTTTACGAGATTTTCCATATACATTTTAATCTGGTGTGGGGACCTGTACCTTGAAAAACCGGTTGGAGCGGAAGGGGTTAAGGTATAGCAAAATATACCACAATATCCATAGTTGGATATTTGTTTACGAGATTTTCCATATACATTTTAATCTGGTGTGGGGACCTGTACCTAGAAAAACCGGTTGAAGCGGAAGGGGTTAAGGTATAGCAAAATATACCACAATATCCATAGTTGGATATTTGTTTACGAGATTTTCCATATACATTTTAATCTGGTGTGGGGACCTGTACCTTGAAAAACCGGTTGGAGCGGAAGGGGTTAAGGTATAGCAAAATATACCACAATATCCATAGTTGGATATTTGTTAACGAGATTTTCCATATACATTTTAATCTGGTGTGGGGACCTGTACCTTGAAAAACCGGTTGTAGCGGAAGGGGTTAAGGTATAGCAAAATATGCCACAATATCCATAGTTGGATATTTGTTTACGAGATTTTCCATATACATTTTAATCTGGTGTGGGGACCTGTACCTTGAAAAACCGGTTGGAGCGGAAGGGGTTAAGGTATAGCAAAATATACCACAATATCCATAGTTGAATATTTGTTTACGAGATTTTCCATATACATTTTAATCTGGTGTGGGGACCTGTACCTTCAAAAACCGGTTGGAGCGGAAGGGGTTAAGGTATAGCAAAATATACCACAATATCCATAGTTGGATATTTGTTTACGAGATTTTCCATATACATTTTAATCTGGTGTGGGGACCTGTACCTTGAAAAACCGGTTGGAGCGGAAGGGGTTAAGATATAGCAAAATATACCACAATATCCATAGTTGGATATTTGTTTACGAGATTTTCCATATACATTTTAATCTGGTGTGGGGACCTGTACCTTGAAAAACCGGTTGGAGCGGAAGGGGTTAAGGTATAGCAAAATATACCACAATATCCATAGTTGGATATTTGTTTACGGGTTTTCCATATACATTTTAATCTGGTGTGGGGACCTGTACCTTGAAAAACCGGTTGGAGCGGAAGGGGTTAAGGTATAGCAAAATATACCACAATATCCATAGTTGAATATTTGTTTACGAGATTTTCCATATACATTTTAATCTGGTTAAGGGGTTAAGGTATAGCAAAATATACCACAATATCCATAGTTGGATATTTGTTTACGAGATTTTCCATATACATTTTAATCTGGTGTGGGGACCTGTACCTTGAAAAACCGGTTGGAGCGGAAGGGGTTAAGGTATAGCAAAATATACCACAATATCCATAGTTGGATATTTGTTTACGAGATTTTTCATATATATTTTAATCTGGTGTGGGGACCTGTACCTTGAAAAACCGGCTGGAGCGGAAGGGGTTAAGGTATAGCAAAATATACCACAATATCCATAGTTGAATATTTGTTTACGAGATTTTCCATATACATTTTAATCTGGTGTGGGGACCTGTACCTTCAAAAACCGGTTGGAGCGGAAGGGGTTAAGGTATAGCAAAATATACCACAATATCCATAGTTGGATATTTGTTTACGAGATTTTCCATATACATTTTAATCTGGTGTGGGGACTTGTACCTTGAAAAACCGGTTGGAGCGGAAGGGGTTAAGGTATAGCAAAATATACCACAATATCCATAGTTGGATATTTGTTTACGAGATTTTCCATATACATTTTAATCTGGTGTGGGGACCTGTACCTTGAAAAACCGGTTGGAGCGGAAGGGGTTAAGGTATAGCAAAATATACCACAATATCCATAGTTGGATATTTGTTTACGAGATTTTCCATATACATTTTAATCTGGTGTGGGGACCTGTACCTTGAAAAACCGGTTGGAGCGGAAGGGGTTAAGGTATAGCAAAATATACCACAATATCCATAGTTGGATATTTGTTTACGAGATTTTCCATATACATTTTAATCTGGTGTGGGGACCTGTACCTTGAAAAACCGGTTGGAGCGGAAGGGGTTAAGGTATAGCAAAATATACCACAATATCCATAGTTGGATATTTGTTAACGAGATTTTCCATATACATTTTAATCTGGTGTGGGGACCTGTACCTTGAAAAACCGGTTGTAGCGGAAGGGGTTAAGGTATAGCAAAATATGCCACAATATCCATAGTTGGATATTTGTTTACGAGATTTTCCATATACATTTTAATCTGGTGTGGGGACCTGTACCTTGAAAAACCGGTTGGAGCGGAAGGGGTTAAGGTATAGCAAAATATACCACAATATCCATAGTTCAATATTTGTTTACGAGATTTTCCTTATACATTTTAATCTGGTGTGGGGACCTGTACCTTGAAAAACCGGTTGGAGCGGAAGGGGTTAAGGTATAGCAAAATATACCACAATATCCATAGTTGGATATTTGTTTACGAGATTTTCCATATACATTTTAATCTGGTGTGGGGACCTGTACCTTGAAAAACCGGTTGGAGCGGAAGGGGTTAAGGTATAGCAAAATATACCACAATATCCATAGTTGGATATTTGTTTACGAGATTTTCCATATACATTTTAATCTGGTGTGGGGACCTGTACCTTGAAAAACCGGTTGGAGCGGAAGGGGTTAAGGTATAGCAAAATATACCACAATATCCATAGTTGGATATTTGTTTACGGGTTTTCCATATACATTTTAATCTGGTGTGGGGACCTGTACCTTGAAAAACCGGTTGGAGCGGAAGGGGTTAAGGTATAAAATACATTTTTTACGATTATTCTAAAACATTATAACTTTATATTAAATACACTATTAAAATTGTAGATATAAATGTTGTATCGTATACCATAAATAGTATATTATTTACCAAGTGAGAGAAGTTTAACATTTTTGACCTGCGTCAAATTGCGGGATGAGCAGCGCGCTAGCCCAGCGCGAAGTCGGCAAGACGCGGTCTAAAATGTTAAATCTTCACTCACGTGGAAAATATAGTATTTTTTTCACTACCAGTACATTTAATTAGCTATTTATTTATTTATTTTACTAAAATTTAATGAAAAAGCTTATAAATTTAAAATATTACGCTGGCCGTTCGCCGCCATTAAAAAAACAAATGAATAACTTGACATTTCTGGCAGAAATTTTCTGGTGATCTGCTAAAATTATTAAGTTAGAAAGTGTTTCCGTTAAGTGTATTAACATATATAAAAATGAAAAATGAAATGCAAAGTGAGGATTCTGGTACTCCCCCAGAAATAAGGGGACAGGCGAAAACTGTGAGGGAGAATCTTTTGCCTCAAAAATCAATATATGGGGGTTGTACCTCTGGTAATCTATGATCCTTACGGTAATATATGGGTTGTATAATCTATGGTTGAATATGATGGACCAATGATTTTCACTTGTAAAACATGTTTTATAGTTACTAATTTAGTTAATATTTTTTAATTTATCATGCAATAAATAAATTTGGTGCCTAAAGACACTTGTAAATAGCAATGTGATTTAATAATTAAGTGAAACGTCAGATGCAAAAACACCTGAATAAAAATTCATTATTACCCATGGTGCAATTTCATTATTTTTAGAACCTCTGACGTCATAGGTAGAGAAATAATATTTCTACCAATGAAAAGAACAGTAATAAAGATGTGATTTAAGGCTGGTGGTAAAAAAATGAATTTATTCATACCATATATACTAAACAACTTCATAGTGTTTAATTTTACAACAACGTTGTTATCACTAAGATATTTAGTTGTCACTATTGTGCCGGTATTTTAGGAAGGATTGTTACGTGTAAAAATTTCCTACCTTTTTATTTCACATATTTTCTTTATTGTTTAGTAGTTTACTGTAATTTTTGGACTTTATACAAATGTATTTTGTCCTGTATTCTAAAAAATAAACACTTTGAGTTAGGCTATGTCAATCTGTCAGTTCGGTCAAGTATTTTTAATTCTTCGCAACAAGGTGGCTTAATAGCCGATTTTTTGTGGAGCAGCGGTTACTAACCAAGTTAGGGGACTATGAGTCTTTTTTTAACTCATCAATTAAACAGAGCAAGAAATACGTACAGGTTAACTGGCGTTACCACAAAAACTGACTAATGTATTGGCCGTATTTTATACACATTTTGCACTTTGGACCACCTTGTATTTATCAACCTTGGTCATTGCTGAAATTTATTTGTGCTGTCATCTACAGGTGTCATATTCAACCTCAAATCATTCGATGGCGAAAATCAGCTGATTTTACCAAAGATTTGAAAGTAGGCATTTTTGGCTGAAATTTCCATGTGCATAAGTATACCTAATGATAGACTTTTTATTTATTTATTTATTTATTTTGTTTATTTATTTATTTAACGGGTAAACCCAATTTACAAAAAATTAGAATTTAGACGAAATAATAACAAAATATATAAAAGTTAACTATGGTTAGTATATATAAAACTAAAATCAATATAAGGTGTAAATACGTGACCTAATACAATTTTTGAAAACATTTAAATAACCAATAAAGAAATCGATGTCATTAAACTGATTTTAGTAATTACCATATTTCAGTATACGATTGATTGGAGAATTTATAATATAATTATTAAAACCATTTATAGTTTGAAACAATATTAGGGATCTTGTTTGGTAAGAAATATTAAAATTGAAATTTATTTATGACAGAAGCTGTGGACAATTTATGTATGAGTTAACAGTTTTGAATAAAAAAATAACATCGATATATTTCCTACGATTTTCAAGCGTTTGCATTTCTAAAAACGTTCTTACATTTGATACATAATAACCCTCTCGTAGGATATTAAATTTAAAGGACATAGAAATTAAAAATTTGTTTTGTACAGTTTCAATCGCACTTATATCGGTGTTATAGTAAGGTGACCAAATACAAGAGTTATATTCCAAAACAGATCTACAAAAGGAATAATAACAATATTTTCATGACGACATGATTTCTAAAATCTCTGGTATTTCGGAATACAAACCCAAGCATTTTGGAAGATTGTTTAACAACATTGTCAACGTGTATATTAAATGTTAGTTTATTATCCAAAGTTATGCCAAGATCTTTAATATGATCAACTCTTTCTAGAAATACGTTGCCTAATTGCAAAGAAAAATCAATGTGATGATTTTTGCGACTAAATGTAATAGATTTGCAGTTTTTAACATTTAAATATAAACAGTTTTTTTCGCACCACAGCGAAATGGCATCTAGGTTTCTTTGTAGGATAGAATAACATGTACATGTAATTGATGTAATATGTAGTTTTTATGTGCACATACATGTAATATGTAAATTTAAAATAAAATGCGTATTGTGCGCAACAAATATTTGTTGTTGTAAATCGAACAACTGCAATCTTTTGTAAATACCCAACGCGTTTACTTTTTTGTTGTTGTATTCTATGCAATATATAGTGGTTTGCGCACAGACAACTTTTTATTGTTTTATACTATAACCTAATTAAGTTATTAATTACGCTAGTATTCCAAGACCAATTTACAATACAGGTAGACATTGCCGACCGGTCTCTATGGAAGATATTAGTTTCGAAAAAGGTTCGGTTTCGGTGAAAAAAAGTTTTTTTTATTAAATTTTTTGCAATAAAATGAATAATTAAAATAGCATCATCTCAAATTTAATTAAGCCGATTTTATCCATTTTTTTTTCTTTTGCTTGATTATTTCGCGTTCGCGACCTTCAGACTTTACGCTTTATTAAAAACAAAATATAAATTTAAAAAGACCCATTTTTATACTGATTAAGATTTATTTTTAATATAAAACCAAATTTAAAATCTATTTAGCTGCAAGGCAGAAAATTTTTTTATTATCAAGCATACAGAAAAGCGCCCTTCATATGCATTATAAAAAGTTGTAAAATCTAGCATTTTTTTACTTAACCAAGGTTAGAAATGAATTCATATCAAACCTGTTTCTTGGCTTATTTAAATTATTATTTAGTTGAAATTTATAGTGACGGTAGAAATCTGCAAAATTTCTGTAGAAGATCATTTAAAATGGTGAATTTTACGAGGTAATGTGTTATTTATTTATAAAAGTACCTAAGAACCTAAGTACTCCCTATCAGATTTCGATACGACGCGTTGTGTCCAAACCAATAGATCTTTCCACATGTTTATGTTTTTCGTCGGTATAAAAGGGCTTTGACTTTTAAACAGAGACGTATTCGGTTTTAAACGCAGTCCAAAACATTCAATATCTATCACATTTCTAAAAATGGCGTCCGAGGTTGAAGTCGCGTTTTTGAGCAGCAATTTAAAAAGACTAAATAAAGAAGAATTAGTGAATACTATAATTCAAAAAAGTGTACCTGAGATCCTTAATACGATTATGAGTGATGGAACACAAGAAAAAACTGAGAAAAATGGTAAGAACCCACCTTAGTCCGGTTAACACTACACCTAACCTAACTTCGGCGCGGGAAAAAACTTCAGAAAAAATAGAAAATCTTCAAGATGGAAATGCGCTTCAAGCAAAGCTTATTTTACATCTTGAAGGAAGAGTAGCAGAGCAGATTGAGATGATTGATCTACTTAAGAAGCAAATTAAGAAATTTGAGAATGTAAACACTGAGTGTAGGCAACCTAGTATACAAAAACCAGCACAAGGGTGCGTGCCACAGGTAGTCTTAAATACACACATGAGCAAGGACACTGTAACAAAAACAGGAGTCCCAAAACTAGATTTTCATAAATATATTGATTTCGAAGGTGATAATACTGTGAATAGAATGGAAAGCGAAGTTTGACAGAAACCGAGATATATGAAGAAAAAAGAAATAAGAAGAGTAGCAAGCAAAACATTAATTGGCACCGCAGAAACATCGGCAGGTGACAGTTTCAGAGCCGCTGAAAAATATGCGTGGCTTTTTGTGGGCCGAGGTCACCCAAATATGACAGCTGGTAAACTTGATGAACATTTAAAAAAACGATTCACAACAACAGAATTTCAAATCGAAGAATTACCGAAGCATACGAGTAACTTTAGCAAAAATAAAGCCTTTAAATATAGTTTATTAAATGACATATTTGTACAGGACGTGTGGCCGGAAAATGCAGTGATTAAAAAGTTTAATTTTTTTCGTAGGCAACACCAGCAAGAAGCAAATTAATGAAAACAACAAAGAGGAACTTACAACTGAGTTGAAAAATAATGAAAACGTAAAAATAAATAATGTGAACAAGCTACAATTAACATTAAAAATTTTGCATGTAAACAGCCAATCGTACTTCAATAAAGTGCCTACTATTGAAGCTCTGGTAGACCAAAATAAACCTAACATACTTAGTCTTGTAGAACATTGGGCCAAAGAAGATAATATTGAGACGATGGTGATAAATGGCTATGAAAAGGCTGCATCTTACTTTAGGAAAAATCACATACATGGTGGCTGTGCACTGTTTGTGAAAACAGATAGTAGTATAAGCTACATTGAAATAAATGTTGCACAATTCTGTGAAGAAATACACTTTGAAGTAAGTGCTCTAAAAATGCAAATGAGTGACTATAAGTGCTGTATAGTTAGTGTTTACAGGTCACCAAATGGTGACTTTAAAGTATTTATTAGCAGATTAACTGAAGTTTTGGTGTGTTGTGCCAAGCTCAATATAGATATATATGTGTGTGGTGATATGAATGTCCACTACTTTCAGAAAACATTAGAAACTCAGGTAATTTTAGATTTAGTCGAAAGTTTTAACCTAAAATGTACCAATAAAGTAGATTTTACCAGAATTTACACAGACATGAATGGCAAAATTTCCAAATCCAAAATTGATTATATTCTGGCTAGCGCAGACTCTGTTTGTGATACAAAAGTGTTTCCCCCCCATTTTGGGGACCATTTAGCTCTTGAATCTACTTATAAAATAAATTGTAATAAAAAAACCCTCGATAAAAATAAACAAAAAACCAGAAATTTATCTGGTAAAAATCTTGAAAATCTCAACTTCTATCTTAAATATACTAACTTTGAAAATATTTATTCAGGGGAATGTATTGA
The DNA here is from genome assembly GCA_958510825.1 of Brachypterus glaber. NCBI lineage: Eukaryota > Metazoa > Arthropoda > Insecta > Coleoptera > Kateretidae > Brachypterus > Brachypterus glaber. The sequence goes on along the minus strand of CAUEHQ010000743.1, from coordinate 29,104 downwards.
TGTTGTTTTCGAAAAATTCACAAATATGCTTTTGGGGTCCATAGATATTTTCTGTCCAAAAACCTGCAAAAATAATGCTACAAAAAATAAAAAAAGCTGGCTTACACAGGAAATTGTAACATCAAGTGTGAACTTAAAAAATCTTTTTTGGGTGGCTAAAAACTTGAACGATAGTAATATTTTTTTACAGTATAAAGAAGCTAAAAAAGTACACAGTAAGTTAATTGATAAAACAAAAAAAGTATATTATCAAACCTTGATAGAGAACTCTGATAACAAACAAAAAAAGATTTGGCAGCTTGCAAATGAAAATACAGGGCGGAAAAAAATTAAGAAAAATATTATACTTGAGGAAAATAATTTGCTTATATCAGAACCCAAAGAAGTTGCCCAAGTTTTTGGAAAATATTTTTCAGAAGTCACACAAGCTACACTTGAAAACCATTTTGGTAACAACCAGTCAGATAAATGCACTGTTGCCGAATCTAATAATTCTTTATTTTATTTTAAGCCAGTCACCAGTTATGAGATTATAAATATAATCAAAAATTTAAAAAATAAAATTAGTGTAGGACCAGACAACATCTCTACTAAAATATTAAAATCAGTAGCCAGTAGTATATCAGAACCTTTAGCATATTTAGTGAATTATTCTGTGCAAACAGGAAAATTCCCTTCAATTTTGAAAACGGCATCGGTGATTCCACTCTATAAAAAAAGTGACCCTAAAAACAAAGCCAACTATAGACCAGTGGCCTTACTAAAAGTCCCTAGTCTCAAAAGTGTTTGAGAGAATAATGTATGTACGTATGGTAGAGTATTTTGACCAAAACAATATTTTTTCAAAATTTCAGCATGGTTTCAGGAGGGGTAGGTCGACAGAGAGCGCTGCCCACTCTTTTACAGAATACATATATAAACAAATTGATGAAGGTTTATTTGTAGCAGCGCTCTTTTTCGACCTTTCCAGAGCCTTTGACTGCCTTAAAATAGCTTTTACAAAAGAAAAACTTTATAGCATTGGATTTAGAAGTAACATACTTTTATGGTTGATTGATTTTTTGACCGACAGGAAAATATATGTTAAAATAAGTGAAGCAATCTCAAAACTTTTCAATATAGATATAGGAGTACCTCAGGGGTCCGTGCTGGGTCCCCTCATCTTTTTAATATATATAAATGACATGCCTGAACATGTTATAGCTGAAATAATTGCAATGTTTGCCGATGATTCGTCTTTTGGGGTCTCAGCACGAACCCTTGAGGACCTTAAAAATAAAATATCAATAATAATTAATTCTTTTCTAAATTGGTGTAATGCCAACGGACTTATTTTAATCTTGGAAAAAACTGTGTGCCTGTTTTTCAATAATAACATTGACCTAAAATCAATTAAAATAAATATAAATGGTCAAAGTATTCTACCAGCAGAAAATACTAAATTTTTGGGTATATATTTAGATTGTAAGTTGAGGTGGGAAGATCAAATAGATTTTACTTGCAAAAAAATAAATAAAGCATATTATGCAGTATCAAAGGTTAAATCCATATTACCTTTGGAGGGAGTTTTAAGTGTTTACTATTGCTTGGCTTTTAGTCACATGAATTATAATACTATTTTGTGGGGTAATGGAATAAATTGGGAAAGGGTATTTATTGCCCAAAAACGTATTATACGCAAAATATTCGACCTCAAATTTAGAGAAACGTGTAAAGATACTTTCACAAAAAATAAAATCCTTACATTTCCATGCATATATATCTATAGGTGCCTGGTGGTGGTAAGAGAAAACATATCTTTATATACCAAAAATTCAGATATACATAATTATTCTACAATAGGGTGTAATAATTTATGCATTCCTCTGCACAAGAAAGCAAAATTCGAGAAATCTGTTTCCTATGTAGGTATTAAATTTTACAACAAACTACCAGACAGCTATCGATATGTATGCATTCCGAAGTTTAAACTTAAAATTAAGGAACTTTTATTAAAGAAAGCGTATTACTCAATCGAAGAGTTTTTAAATGATAATTTGTAACTGTCGATAATTTATTATAATATTTTAAATGTATTCTTTTTTGTGACTTGTATATCCGCCCTAGGGTGGCTTATGTACGACAATAAATATCTTATCTTATATCTTATCTTATCTTATCTATCATTCAGCATTATTCAAAGTTATAGTTCAAATTGTAAAATATTCCTACTAGATCTTTCGGTGGGGTTAACAGAAAATGGTTAATGTATATGGAAATGTCAAGTACCTAATTAAAAGTTCAAATTGTTCAGAAGTCATAGCCAAGTGAAGCCAAGTTTTTAAGCAATTTTTATTGTAAAGAATATATTCTAATGTAAGTCCATTTTAACACGTTCGCTGCTCACTGACGGAAATTTCCGTCACGGCAGGCTCATGGGCAATGCGCATGGCGGATGATTCCGTCATCGTGTGCACTTGTTTTAACGGTTCAAAAATATGGCCGCTTCCGGGAACGGAATTTTTTTACATGTCAGTAGCAAACGTGTTAATTGAAATAATATGTTCACCAATATTTATAATTGATTAAGTTTATTAAATATAATTTTTAAAATTAACAGAAGGGTTTAAATTAATTTCTACAACCCTTTATTACTTATTGTTCAAACAAACTTTTTAAGGAACCCGTATAAAATTTATTTGGAAGGGTCAAAATCCTGACGTTAAAAATAACCTCCATCATATATTAAAGATGCTTTAAAAACAACCCATCACATTATTTTTTTTGCACAAAAGGGGTGTTCTAATTATATTTTTTAAAAAGCTAGTAGTTTTGATACAAAACTTTTGGATTTTAATTAAAATTATAAAAATGTTTCTAAATAATAATACCGTGTTAAAATGTATAATATGTGTGATTTTAACACCTTTTTTATAAAATATATACAATTTTACTCTTAACACGTGTCCGTGTCAGTTCAGATTTACACGGACGTTTAGTAATTTTTTACCCTGTATATTAAACTTTATAAAATATTAAAATTTCAATCATTTTGATTCCATCAAGTGAAATTCGCGAAAAAGTCCAATATTAAATCTTTACTTATGAATCGAGGCTACAAAATCAAACAATAACGAATTGGATCCATAGAAGATATTGCAATCATCATTTTTTATTTACTTTTTCTATATTTCCCTAGTCTCAAAGGAATCGTAAATATATTATATATTGATGGACTATATCTATATCTTTGCAAAGAGGAAAAGTGCGGCAGCAAAGCGTATAATAGCCTTTGCATAACACCTATACAAAATGCTAGTTTACAATAGAAAAGCTGTCTTGATGGACACTAACGATGCCGATGTAGTTTGAAAATAAATATTTACAATATTTAAAATAGGTACTTCTGCATTTAGTATTCCCGACACTTCCCCGGCGTTATCCGTGAACAAACTTTTACGATTTATAGAATTTTACTTAACCAACATACATACATTCTTAATAGTTACCTTTTATTGTTTATTATCCAACAAAATATATTAGGAATAAGTGTATGTTAGTATAACTGGTGAAATAAAATACTATAAATCTTCGCATCGTAATCATTCTCTATTTGAGGATTCGTTCGGGTGTTTTCGGAATAAATTTGGAATATCTCCAATATATTGCATTATTGCAATCGATTTGAAGAAACTGCTTCCTCTGGCGGACAGGAATAATAATTCTATTAGATAAACGGTTCATCGTTTATTTTTAATAGTATATTGTAAAAAAATGTTTATAAAATTAGAATATAAAATTAAGATAAAACTGTAAAATTTATATAAAAGATTATCACATATTTTTTACTGTTTTAGTGAATCTTTAAACGATGACAATGTAATTTAAAGTTTTATCCTAAAATTAAGCAATATTATAGCAATTTTATAATTTTTTTTTCACCCTATAAGTTTACGATGGCAAAGTAATAAAAAAGTTTTATCCTAAAATTAAATAGAAGAATAGAAGATAACGCAATCATAATTTTTTATTTGCTTTTTCTATATCTCCCTAGTCTCAAAGGAATCGTAAATATATTATATATTGATGGAAACTTTTACGATTTATAGAATTTTACTTAATCGACATACGTACATTTTTAATAATTACCTTTTATTTTTTATTATCCAGCAAAATATATTAGCAATAAGTAAATCTTGGTATAACTGGTGAAGTAAAATACTATAAATCGTCACATCGTAATTATTCTGCATTTGAGCATTCGTTCGGGTGTTTTCGGAATAAATTTGGAATATCTACAATATATTGCATTATTGCAATCAATTTAAAGATATTGCTTCCTCTGGCGGACTGGAATAATAATTTTATTAGATAAACGGTTCATAATTTATTTTTAATAGTATATTGTAAAAAAATATTTATAAAATTAGAATATAAAATTAAGAGAAAACTGTAAAATTCATATAAGAGGTTGACACCTATTTTTTTACTGTTTTACTGAATCTTTAAATGATGACAATGTAATTTAAAGTTTTATCTTAGAATTAAGCAATATTATAAATTTCTTTTCTACCCTATAAGTTTACGATGACAAAATAATAAAAAGTTTTATCCTAAAATTAAGTAGAAGAATAGAAGATATTGTAATCGTATTTTTTTACTTGCTTTTTCTATATTTCCCTTGTCTCAAAGGAATCGTAAATATATTATATATTGATGGACTATATCTATATCTTTGCAAAAAGGACATTCAGGAAACAATGAATATTCTTAACGAAGAACTTTTTAATAAAAGCTATAAAGATACATATCTTTTGGGGGATTTAAACATAGACATCATCAGTAATAGCCCTAGTTCGGTACTCTTTCAAGAACTGTGTATAAGCAACGGTTACGTGTTTTGTAATACTACGCTACCTACAAGGAAAGATAAAACTCTCATTGACCATGTTATTACTAACTGCTCCACTGTAAACAAATTAAATATCATACCCGGTTTCTTGAGTGACCACGATGTGCAGATTTTAACTATTAATAGTAAAATTATCCTAAATGATTCCACCGATACATATGAATTGAAAAAGACCAACATAAAGGAAGTTAAAAATAGCTTACTTCAATTATATAGAGATTATAATCCAAATGACGACATTATTTAAATTATGGTAAACTACTTAATTGCTTTCACAAAAATACTAAAACAGAGATCAAAACTAGAAGGAAGGCCAAAGAAGACAAACCATGGTTTAACAGTGAAGTAAGAACCGCGTTAAGAGAAAAAGAATACTATTACAAAAAGAAGAATGGAAACTTGGATAACATATATTTCCAAGAGAAATATACTGCCGCTAGCAAACAACTAAAGAAATATATAAAGGAAGCCAAAGAAAAGTTTTATAACGAAGAGTTCACTAAAGCTAATGGTAATCCAAAAAAAAACTTGGAAAGTCATAAATAAAATTTTAACAAATAAAGACTCATGCCATAAAAATGATATAAGTAAGATGCAAATAAATGGTACTTTATCAAAGGATCCCATTGAAATAGCGGAACATATGAACCATTTCTTTACGAATATAGGAGAGGATTTGGCTAGCAAGATACCATCCAGCAATTACGCGCCAACATTTCCAAACCCAACAAGTAAAATGGTTTTCAGCCAAACTACATACGAAGAGATAGAAGGGCACATAGATAGTCTCAAAAATGGAAAAGCTACCGGCGACGACAACATAGATGTTGACAGCATAAAGAAATGCAAAAATGAGCTTAGTCCAATTATGTGCAAAATAGTGAACCAATCCCTGTTATCTGGTAAAGTTCCAAATGAAATCAAAATAGCAAAGGTATGCCCAATTTTTAAAAAAGGTGTGCGTGACTCTTCAAATAACTACAGACCAGTGTCAGTTCTCCCGGTATTGTCCAAGATTTTTGAAAAAGTTGTGAACCACAGGCTCAACAACTTTTTGAAAGCAGCGGGATTTCTGTATGAGGGTCAATATGGCTTTCGTAGCTCGAGTGACACTGCCTCGGCTACTATCGACCTTATATCCGATATACAAATTGGGTGTGACGGAGGTAGTAGCTGCGCACTGGTGTCGCTCGATCTTATGAAGGCCTTTGACACTGTCAATCCAGGAATCCTGCTGGAAATCATGAAATCCATAGGGATTAAAGATGTTGAGTTAAAGTGGTTCACTAACTATCTAAAAAATAGAGTGCAATATGTAAATTTAGGTAGATACAAAAGTAAAAGTAGATTTGTTAAATGTGGGGTACCTCAAGGATCCGTACTCGGCACTACACTGTTTCTTATTTACATGAATTCTATAGCGGGCCTTAAATTAAAAGGAAAAATTAAACTATACGCCGACGATACACTTTTAGTATATTTCAGTTCTTCTCTTGATGAAATAAGAGAGAATATTAAGCATGACCTTCTTCTTATAAAAGAGTGGCTTGCCTATCACAAATTGACCTTGAATATAGAAAAATCTAACTACATGGTTATCACTAATAAAAATTATAGTAAGGAACCTATAAAATTCAATGATCAAGAGCTGGAATATACTGAATGTGTAAAGTATCTTGGTCTTAATATTGACGAAAATCTGTCGTGGGGTCCCCACATTCAACAAATAAGGAATAGAGTTGTTGCACCTATAGGTATACTAAGGCGATGTAGCAACACTGTCTCAAGAAGCCTCTTGCGTAGTGTTTACTACTCGCTCGTTCACTGTCACCTGCAGTATCTCACGGCGGTGTGGTATCCGGCTGCTAAAAAGTACATCAAACCCCTTAAAACCTTGCAGAACAAAGCCATTAAAAACATCTACGGACTTTCAATGACATATGATACTGCGAGCCTCTATAAAAACTTTAATATAATTTCAATTGAAAATATTTATAATACTCAAATCTGCAATCACATACACCAAATCATTAATAATGAGCGTCATTCAAATATAACATTTAGTAAAAGGGAGGAAATTCATACTTATGCAACCAGGTGCCATTCTAATCTTGAGGTAGTGCGGGTGAGAAGTGAGCGGGCGAGGAGATCTGTCTACTCCAGGGGTGTCTCTGCTTACAATTCTATTCCCATTAGCATAAGAAATTCTAGTCATAAAAAATTTAAGAAGGATGTTAGAGAGTTCTTTAAAAATCTGCACTAGGCAGGTGAAAAAAAAAGAAAAAAAAAATAAAAAATAGAATTATTTATTATTTATTTTTTATTTATTATTTTATTTATTATGTGTAAGTGTAAAATGTTTAATCGTGTGATATTAAACTAAAAATTAAAAGTTGACTAATGGCTGAAATGTAATTAATTAAATTTAATGATTTAATGATTTGTAAAGTTACTTTAAGAGGACGAACTGTGTAATCTTCGGGTTTTTGTTCAATAAATGCTTTTCTTTATTTAGTAGGCCCGGCACTTTCCCGGTGTTGTCCAGGGACGAATTTCTACGATGATATGATTTATAGAATTTTACTTAACCAGCATACATACATTCGTAATTATTACTTTTTTTTGTTTATTATCCAACAAAATATATTAGGAATAAGTGTATGTTGGTATAAGTGCTGAAATAAAATACTAAAAATCGTCACATCGTAATAATTCTACATTTAAATTTTCGTTCGGATGTTTTCGGAATAAATTTGGAATATCTGCAATATATTGTATTATTGCCATCGATTTGGGGAAATTGCTGGTAGACTGAAATATTAATCCATATGGATAAACAGTAGTTATTTTTAATAGTATGCTGTAAAGAATGAGTATATTACGATAAAATGGTCAAATTCATATAATTTAACACATTAACACCGATTTTTTTACTGTTTTACTGAATCTTTAAATTTGCCTTTTAAATTTACGATGACAATATAAGTTTTATCCTAAAATTAGGTTTTATATTTACAATATTATAGTAATTTTAAAAAATTCTTTTTCACCCTATAACTTTAAGACGACAAAGTAATAAAAAAGTTTCATCCTAAAATTAAGTTTTAAAGTTACAGTATTTTGGTAAAAAATTGGCCAATTTTAAAGTCCAAAGATAACGCTAAAATCAAATTTTACTCTAAAATTTTAATTTAACCATTTCTTTTAAAATTCTGGTACCGATAGCCGGTAATTAAATTATAATCCGTACCAAAAATATTTTTTATAGTGTGCGGAATCGGTATCAAGTTGCATATCAAATTTAAATTCGAATCTCTTCAATCTATTTTTTTTTAATCGGATATTCAGACAAAAAAACACAGACAGAATAAGCGAAATTTTTTTAACACACTTATTTCATAAATATGCCCATTTAGGAGGAAAAATATTTTTACACACCATTACGTATGTCAAATGATTTTTTCTTTGTCTGAATATTCTTATAAGTATATATACTTATTCTGTTTTTCATATTATCAAAACAATTCTCTATAAAATATTATAAAGTAAAAGCCCTCAGGCCAACAAGGTTATGAATTGGATTTATCTTATAGATTGAAATTTTAAAATCGAGAATTACACAAATCTCTATCTAAATGTTATGTATAAATATATATTACTCCAATTATTATTATTATGTATAACATACACTTATGTATGTACACGGTGTATTTTAAATAGCGTCGAAAATTTTAACAGATGATTCTACATCATAAAATATGACAAAAAGTTCCTATAAACATGTCTAAAAATGCGTCATAAGGGAGCTACTCTCCTTTGAAAGTGGCTAAAAAAATTGGTTTTTATTTAATAACTCAGGAACCCTTTGAGATATATCAACGAGATTTTGCACGTCAACTAACACTACCAAGGCCCTTTTTATGTGTTATGTTCATGTACTTATTTCAACCAGGGGTGTGCGATTAACCGTTTTCGAGAAAAATTCATTTGAAGGTGAAATTCCACGGTTCGAGAACGAAAAATTAAATACTAAAACGTTGAAAACCAAAATTTTAATGATGCAGGGTGAGTGTACATTAAAAACTAAGAAAACAACCTCATATACAGGTACTTCCAAAAATCAATCCTAATGGAGCTATGGTCTCCTAAATATGCACCATTTTTAAAGGGCTATGGTAGCTTTAAAAGCGTTTTTTCGACCTACATGTATGAAAACTTTTTTTCTTAGTTTTTGATGTAGAATAACATTGCATCATTAAAATTTTGGTTTTCGACATTTTAGTATTTAATTTTTCGTCCTCGAACCGTGAAATTTCACCTTCAAATGAACTTTTCTCGAAAACGGTTAATCCTACAGTATTACAACAAGAGTACCTTTTTTATATATTTTGACCTGAGGAATCATATTTCAAAAATAAAATTGCAAAAAAGTTACACAGAAAAAAGTTTGGGACAAAAAACTGATAAGGCCCCCCGTTTCGCACACCCCTTGTTTAAATAAGTACGTGAAAATGACATACAAAGATGGGCCTTATTAGGATTAATTCACGTGCAAAACCTCGTTAACATATCTCAAAGGGTTCCTGAGTTATTAAATAAAAACCGATTTTTTTAGCCAATTTCAAAGGGGCGTAGCTCCCTTATGACGCATTTTTAGACATATGTTTATAGGAACTTTTTGTCATATTTTATCATGTAGAATCACCTTTTAAAATTTCATACGCTATTTCAAATACACCCTGTATACAATAAAATCAACAACTGAAAATATTTTTTATTTTTTTATTTCCTCGGACATATAGATTTTTTTATCTTTTGATTTTACTCATATGAGTGATGTCATAACCTTTAAAGGACGCCACATTTAAAAGTTTAAATAGAACCGTATGTTAGGTGAGTACTTATTTAAAAGATTTGATTGATTTTGAAAATTGGATCAGCGGTTTTTAAGTAATTCAACATTTATTTCTTTCAAATTGATGATTACAGCTAATCTGGAAAAACATATTTGACCCATGTCGATATGAACTTCTTGTATTATTCTTTTACTTTTTATATTAATTTCTTTGATTTTTTATTTTTTCAAAAAAAAATGATAAATAGAAATGGTTTTGCTCAATGCTTAATAATGTTAATTAATTTAAATTGTCAATTATTTAATTGGAGGAGCAACGTTCGAATCAGTCAGAAATGACACAGGTCCTCCTCCATATTGGAGCCACCATTTTAAATTTCATAATTTTTGACAAAAAATTTGTAATCTTTGACCTCGAAAACCCCCTGATAGCAATTTTGGGCCGATATGAACCATAAATAACTAAAAAACGTTTAACATAGCTTTACCAATAACGCACACAGGCGGAATTTTCTAAATTCATGGCCAAAACCCTTAATAAGCTCCAAAATTTGTATTTAGGGGTTTTTGGGGCTGCTGAATACAAGTTTAACATTCAAATTAATTTTTACAAAATGGCGGATCCAATATGACTGCCGCTTATATCAAAATTTGCAGATTTTTTACTTAAAACCATTGTACGGGGGTTTTTGAGGTCGCTGATTACGAATGTAATACCTATTTTAGATTTTACAAAACGGCGGATCCAATATGGCTGCCGCATATATCAAAATTTGCAGATGGTGGTGTAAGGGGGTAAAATGTGATAAAAATATTTTTTTAAACATTTTTTCTTATTTTTTCTTTTTGCTTTTCAAAAAAAAAAATTTTTTTTATTTTTTTCAAACAAAATTTTTGAAATATTTTTTGAAAATTTTTTGGTTTTTCAATTTTTTTTATTAGTTTATTAATAAACCTAGACCTACAGGGGAAAGTATTATTTTGTTGGCAGTAGTATTTTTTTACTGCAAAAATACCTAAAACTAAATCTGCCTGTCTTAGACATTTTTTAGGTTTGGGGAAGGAGGGGCGGGGGATATTAGCAGCAAATTCTTGTTTTTATAATTAGCAAACACATCAATCTTCTCAACCAAGTGTACAAAGTTGCCTAATGCTGATTAATCTGAAACTTTTTCCCAAGTCGAAATACAAGTTTAAAAAAAGCAACCAAATTTACAGACTAAAACTTATGACTTCCCCTTTTAAACTCAATAATCAAAAACAATACTTTTTTGTAAAAAATAAATAGGTAAATACCTACTGAATTTAAATCCATTTTAAAAAGCTGCTTAAAAAAAGCAACAACTTTGATATTTATATTAAAAAAACTTGATTTTTCGGGAAAAATAACTTTTCAAAATGAGTTTCTTGAAACCCGATTTTTGAACTGACATTTTTGGTTCATTTGTTTTGATAGAAAAACTACTTTGGCACAGTTCATAGAGAAGATAAAAACCACAGAGGCAATTATTTGAAGCGATTTCGCTTTCGAGGGTTTTGGCCATGAATTTATAAAATTCCGCCTGTGTGTAACGCGACAAATCGTATGATTTTTGTTAGGTGAATCACGCTGTATATCTTTTCCTAGCTAGTAGTTAGTACTTTTTGAACGTCAACACAACACACGAAACATCAAATTCACAAATTAATTTTAAAATAATTACACTAGGCAACAAATCGCAACTTTTTTTTTGCCCCGATCGGAAAGTAAATTTTTCTTACTAATTCGAGGGCGTAGAATCCAAATCTGACCTTAGAAAAATTCCAGCACCTAAAAGTTTTGAGATATAAGTTCAGGTAATAATGACGTTTTTTTTCAAAATCTTTAAAAAAGAGAGTAGAATTTTGAAAATTTTAGTGTATATTAAAAAAAATACGAGAAATTCAAAAATCTATATGTCAAGAACCTACTGTCAGAGTAAGTACGCGAAAAAAAATAAAAAGGTTAAAATGAAAGTGTAGAGTTTACTTAATTGCTCATTTGTGGCAAAACTATCAAATTTTTTTTAAAAACTTTATAGAACTTAATTTGTAGATTATAAAATTTTCTACAAATTAAAGTACACAGTGCCAACTTTTTTCCCGAGGCCAAAAAATATAAAGGCGCAGAATCCAAATTTGACCTTAAAAAAAATTCAGCACTTCTTATTTTTTTAATTTTAGTACATGCAATTATGCCAATTTAAAAATAATTTATAAAACAAAATATTGTGTATTTTTTTTTTGTTTTTATTTTTAATGGTTCTACATCATAAAAATGTTACTTTATTACATAAGAACCATAATACGTAACATTTTTTTAGTTTATTTTTGACCCCCTAGTAATGATTTTTGACAATTTTTAGCATGAGTACGTGGCGATAAGCTTGTCCCCTTACGCATCCTTCTTCTTACCCTCCACCCCTACTTAGTTTTGTCACATTATCCATTTTTTTTAATATTTTTTTTTCATAACATCCCTATTTATTCTACCTATGAATTTAAAGTTTCTATGTTTTAAGTTGGGTATTTTTAAACTAATATTGAGTCGCCGAATCCAAATTTGTCCTTGGAATATTTTTGTCTCCCATGATTTTAGAACAAAAGAGGGATAAAATAATGATTTTTTAACATTTTTATCTTATTTTTTTCAGAAAACTTAGGTAATAGAAATATTCTGAGGCCAGATTCGGTTTCAGCGACCCAAAATTAGTTAAAAAACATATGACTCCGATCGGGGCAAGAAACCGTGTTGCCTAGTGTTATTTGGATGTTTAGGTATAAGGTCGTAGGAAATATAGTATACGCACCGTGACGCAAACCTATATCAGTGCATTTCGACTGCTTTTTTTACTCGTGAAAAATAAGAACTCTCGTACACTCGTACTCGGTGCGTAATATACTATTTAGTAGTAATATGTTACGTAATAGTAACATAATAGTAACGTATGTATGTTTTTTATTTTATAAAAACAACGCAACTGTAAACATTTTTCCACCTTATATGTGAATTTATTTTTATTTTGATACTGATGTCTTGATACTTGGATACAGTATACCTTGGCTTTTATATAGCTTTTTCTCTGATTTTTATATTAATCCTGCTTGTATCCCGAATATCTCTAGAGCTTTAATATTAATATTTTATTGGTTACAAATTAAAACATTTTTCTTTCCATTTTATACGTTTTATTTTTTTAAATGTGTTTACTTAAAAAATCTAAAAGGAAATTCCCATAAGGCAGAGTTTTATTTACTTTCAGACTCTGAAATTCATAATATTCTTTTCATTTATTTTTTTTATTTGATTCCAAAAAGGAAAAAAAATAATAAAATAGGTAGTATGATGAATTAGCATTAAAAAACATTTATTATTATTATTTTTAATGAGGCATTTATGATAAAATCTCGAAAAAAAAATAGCAATTGTGTATAAGCAGTACAGTGAGTGGCCCCCTTAAGAAAAAAATCTTATTACCTTAAACAATGTACAGAGGTTATACGAGTTTGGTTAACCTTTTAAAAAAGGTCAACCAAAGTTTAAAATATGAAAGAATAATTAGTTTTCGTTTGTTTTAGTAATATTTAATTACCATTAACACAAAATTTACAATGAAATAATAAATGGAAAGATGCACAAAAGTACAGTGATTTGCCGGGGAAAGACAATGATTGGCCTTGATCAATTGAGGAGTGCCGGATCAAAAGCAGCCATCTGCATTTTAAAAAACTGTGACTTATTGGTTTGGACTTATTGGTTATGGCACTATCGTGAACTATTTGTTATGAAAATTTTTTCAAAATGACAAAATGAGACTTTTGATCCGGCACCCCTCAATTATAGTGATTGGCCCCCTAATTATTTTATAAGTATCTTTAAAATAATAAATTAAGACTAACAATATATAAATAAATAAATTTAAGTTTATTTTAGTGCATAGTAGGCATAAAATTAACTATACTGGTTGATCCACCATTTAAAAAAAAATAGTAATATTTTTTAGGCAAGAAAACATATTTTAATTTGACTTGACGTTTTCGTGGACACCATAACTCAAGAAAGAATTATCCATTTCAGAAAAAATCAATTTCTATTATTTTTGAAAAAAAAAACGAAAAAACAAAAAAGTTTTGGGGGGTTAAACCCCAGGCCAATCACCATTTTTTACCCAATTTAATGAGACAGTGATTGGCCTACATATAGTTAATAAATTTATAAGATTATAACCTTTAAAATGCTTTTAAACTACTTGTTAATATAATATATAACCAATAAAAATTATATATCAATGCTACGGTATTGAAAAAAAATTAGAGGCGTTTCTTAAGATTTCTTAACAAAATGGCAGATCACGCAAAACGCTTGCACCTACTGTGTACATTTTATGAACTGGCACCTCTGTGGAATGTGAGGTCAGCTATACTTCACATACTATATTTTACCTCTTATTTTCCCCTTGCCTCAGCTTACAGGTGCGAGTTAGTATTGTGACAACATAAGGTACCTATCACTTAACAATTTCGTCAATATTATACAGTAGCTCCCTCTAATAAAGTAGGGGAAGGGGCTTTAAGATGACGAAGTGGGTAAGATGCCGAATCGTCTATAACAAGCGAACGTCAACAGATGAAGCAACAGTTGCAGTCTGTGATTCAGACGAAAAAGCCAAATAAGAGCGTTATTCCTTCCAAAACAAAGTTGGTCGACGTAGAAGCCATTTTTGTTTAAATGAGTGATTCGATATTATTTTAACTGTAACAACTTTAGTGAATAAAATTTTATGGGTGAGTACTGGCCTGAAATTTATATATACATTGTTAAAATTATTATATTTTAAATACTTTAAATTAAAATTAAGTTTCAAATTAAAATTTTTTAAAATTATTATTATTTAAATAATATCAGTGTATGTGGATAAGATGACGAATACCAAATACAAAATATCGATGTAGAGGGTTCGAATGAAAATGACTGTCTAACAGGCGAGGATGTTGGTAAAGATAATGAGGTATGGTTTTAATGCTTTAGCTTCAAATTATGGGCCCATGCTCACTATAATGAAATCAGAAAGAAGCCAAAATAAAGATTTGGATTTGTGATTCTGTGAAAATTAAAATACCCTTCATTATCCTAACAAGTTTTAAGCTATTTTTCTTATTATTATTTTTTTTTTAATAAAAGTTTTTTTTAGATTTTTTATTCTTCGTCAACTTACCCTCTCCTGGTGGTATCATGACTAATTTTACATTTTTTTTAATAATTTTTTTTTTTTAAGGAAATAAATAAAACAAAACAAAATGTATAAATTAGAAAAACTATTAGTTAAATTACCACCTTCTAAAAAAAATAAATGATTTAAATGAAAATCCTATTTTATACAAACCCTTAAAGCTTATGTTCGTCAACTTACAAAAGATCTTTTTAAAAAAAAAATGTAATTTTTTTAATTATTTTTTTTGAAAGTTATTTTTTTTAAGTACATATTGGAGAAAATGCAATGTACCATTTACTGTAAATAGTATACATGTATAATGTATAATAAAATGCGTAGCATTACATATATTCACGACTTGTTTTTATAATAATAGAGCGGTCATATAATGAATGGAAATTAGGAATGGAAATTTAAATAGAAATAACAAAATTAAAGTCTCATATTTGACATAATGCCACTAAAGCAGCATTTACACCTAAGTAACAGTATTGCGGCAAGAGTTTTTTAGCCAATCAGAAACCAGCATCCAAATTTTCTCTACTCCCGCTCCTAAAATCCCCCCTCTGCTTCCAGTATGAACCTGCTGAAGTTAAATTGGATTCAACTGCAGCCGCCATTGTTTCGGTGTATGAAGCAGTGTTGCTTAACCCCTTCCGCTCCATTGTATCCACGTATGAATATTTTTAGGCATAGACAAATTTACCACAACATCCCTATTCGCAACGGGGTTTTAATCTGGTATAAGAGCTTATACCTTAAAAAATGGCTGGAGCGGAAGGGGTTAAGACCGCCGTGGCGGCGCGCCGCTAGATAGACTAACCTAATTTACAGTACCTCTATGGAAAGGTTTAGTTGGAATTTCTGGCATTTCATGTTTTTAGGTCGATTCTAGGACCCATTTAAAACATTTCTGTAAATAATTTAAAAAAACATGCTGACTGGCTTGGTTTCTATTTAAAAAGAAATTTTAAAAACGCAATATTTAAAAAATATAAATATATTTTTTTAATTTAAAAAAATATTTTTTTAAACAATATATTTTTTATTCTTTGCATTTTTTCGATAGGACACCGTTTGCTTTTTACACCTTTAAAAATATGTTTTGATGTACTTTCCCTAACAGGAAGTTTAGTGGCCTTAAATAATTACTTAGGTTTCATTAAAAAAATTATTATTTTAATAATTTTAGTTTGGTTTAGTTAGTTTAGTATATTAGTTTAATGTCGTTCTGGGACCTTATACAAAGGTATTTTATACTGTATTAGACATAATAATTAATTATAACTGAAAATGTTAGTGGCATATAGGATAAAAAAGAAAATTAGAAAAAAGTCAAGTCTCAGTCTGGTTTCTACCAACTGAGCTACCAAGACTCCCATTGGTACAGCGCTGCAGCGCCAGGCCGGAGGGGTTGTCCAATAGCGTTGTCTCCAAATAGTAACTGTTTTGATTATAACCAATAAATTGGTAAACATCGGTGTGCATGTGATCTTTTGACACGGATAAACCCGAAAGTGAAAGTTCTTTATATCTTTTGTGCTATTTTTTGAAAATTCGACTTGAAAGTAACTTCCGTTGGAAATGCTCCGAGATAATATAATATGATTTTCGGTATGTACTCCAATATATACGTGATTGTTATCTGTTGATATGAACAGTTTTTAAATTTTTTGTTGCTCTTGCTAGAGGCTCTCCATTAATTTTGATAACAAACTATAAAAACTAGAACGATATACAGGTAATCTTAACATAAAAATTTAGTAGCATCTGTTCAAGTTTTCCGGTCTTCTTGTGTTACTTTTCTTTTGTAATGAGGCCATGCCATTTTGATTAGTGATTTACACTGGTTCTTTTTTATAATATCGATAATTTTTTGAAGTTGTTTTCCATAAGCGACTAAATTTCCTGTTTAATAAGTTTAATACCGTTAATGAGTTCTCGTTTAATACGTGGAATTTTGGAAAAGTGTCTGAGGTTTTTCAGATTAATATGACCATGTGCCTTACAATTTTGTAATAATTATTTAATTCACGGGGGATAGCTAAGGTTTTAATCTGTAGCATTTAAAAAAAATTATGTAATATAATGTTTTTGCTTAATGTGATGTTTCTTGTATTCTAGCCTCTCTCAAGTTTATAGGCAGAATACCGGGGTTGTTCCTTTAGTTCTTTTGAGCTGCTACTACGATCCGGCGGCAGAAGTACCTGGAATAGAAAAGGATTATTTAGTGGAACGTTTTATGTTTAAGGTTTTGAATATATAGAACTTGCGTCCAGTTTTACTTTTATCTATTTGGTGTTCAAATTTTTTTCCTTTCGAGATTTACACTTGTGTGGGCGGTAACACTGTCAACGTTGTCATGTTCATCATTAAGGGGATTAGGTTTGTCCGTTGGATCTTCGAATCTTCAGATTCAAAATTTTCGTGAGGGGGTTAGTTGTTGACATTAAAGTCTAAATTTTGATCATTGCTTTCTGTTGATTCAGTAATAATTGATTAACGGTCTCTATTGGATTGTTGAATTTTTCTATGAATTTAATAAGGCGCTTGCCTTGTGCTATAGAAGTTTAAATTTAGGATCCTAGAAAGTGAATCACTGTTTGAAAATGACTTTCCTCTTCTAAGCCCAAATACCATTCTGACCAACTTTTAGTCAGGTTGCTTAAGGGAAAACAACAACTTTAATAGTTTGTGATCTGTTCCTATTTTAAATTTATTACCACAAATTATGTGAGAAGTTCCTTTTTAATAACAGAGTAGTTTATCACATGTTCTTTTAGAGTACTCAAAGCATTGGCTATACAGAATTCAGAGCTCTTAAGAAAGGACGGCGACGATTACATGATTACTTGCATCTGCCGTAAGTAAAAAATTTATTTCAAAATCCGGGTATTGTGGGAGCGGTTTATTGGTTAGCAAAATTTTACAAATATAAATGCAGGTTTTGTAATCCTTGTCGGTTATGTCAATCTGTATGTCTTTTATCGATATAGATGTTAGAGGTTTTTACACGAAAGTTTTTAATAAATTTTCGGTAATAGCCAATTAGTGCAAGAAAGCCCTTAAGTTTTTTTTTGAGTTAAGTAGTTTACTATTAATTTAATTTTATCTGGGTTTATTTTAATACTATTTTGGGTTATTACATGGCCAAGGAAATTTACTTTTTTTATTAAGATTCGCACTTGTCTAAGTACACTTTAAAATTATAGGTTCTTAAATGTTCAAGGGTAGCCATAAAACATAGGTTCACTCGCAAGACTGCGCCAATTACATTTTTAAAGTAGATAACTTGCTTTATTAAAACAATTAATTTTTTAAAGTTACAGAAAATTACTTTATATTATTATATCTTAGCATTTTAAAGCTTTAGAGTAACACGGTGAATAAAAAAGAATAAAAATATGGAAAAATCAATATGTAATAAATGTAATCCACTATGTAGAAAATTATTAAAACAAAATGGGGGCCAAGAGTACCGTTTAATCTTCAAGAATAAACTCATTTTGTTAACTAAGTATATTGGCACCATGGTGGTAAATAAACTGTACCTATTTAATAATTTTTTTTTAAATGGCTCGAGCTAATTATAAAGTTTAATATTCCGGACAAAACCAGATACATTATTTATGGTAAATAAATGTTTAATCGTGATTAATAAAATTTATTTTATATTTGTTTTTAATTTTCACGGAGAGAACAATTATTTGCTAAATCTATTTATCATAAATATACAATTTACTGTTGTTTAATAAATGTCTTATTTCATAGTCATATATTTGGGGCTATTATGTACATATATGAGGCTTTTTATCCTAAATAGGTAGTGTTGGGAAACTGATTATCATTGTAAATAAAAATATAATCAGAGGTCTATTACTGTTAAATACATAGTATATTTATCCGATTTTTCTCGGTGTGAGATTAACCTGTTGACTGTTAATGTATTGATATTACAATGTTACACTGAACGTTTTCATAGCGACTGTAATATCTAACAGTCTGAAGTAATTTATTATAATACAAATAAACTTCC
The DNA here is from genome assembly GCA_958510825.1 of Brachypterus glaber. NCBI lineage: Eukaryota > Metazoa > Arthropoda > Insecta > Coleoptera > Kateretidae > Brachypterus > Brachypterus glaber. The sequence goes on along the minus strand of CAUEHQ010000743.1, from coordinate 10,091 downwards.
AAAATGGCTTGTTAAGCCACAGAGTTTCATGAATACATCTAGTATTAGGTACACCCACCGGTGGGTACCTTGGTGCTCCGCAAAATATTTAAATAATAATTTCAAACGCATGATTTTTTAATAAACAAAATCTAGCAAGTAAAATAAGACCCCAAGCGACCCCAAACGAAAACATTCAGGAGCTCTTTTCTCTTAAAAATTTCACAAGGATAGGATCTCCATGAAGAGTATAATTACCCTGTAAGCACCTAATCATTTTAACAAATTTAAGGTAAATCGGTAACAGGTAAGAGGTGGCACAAACGACCAGGATACTGAAATCCAATAAATTCCATAATTAAAAATAACTTTATGAGAGATTCGATTTTTATTTTGAGCAGGACTTCCTTTAAAAACGTTCTACTATAAAAGTAAAGCAAAACCGTGATAAAATTAATATGTTTTAAGCTTACAGTTACGAGACACGGTTTTCTTTACTTACTTATTGAGATACTTGTTCGTAACGGTTCCAGCCCCCTATCCCCCATTATAACATAGTAATTAATGATCCCAGCTGAGAACTTTGTAAGCGTCACATATTTTGGGACACTTTTTCGTTTTTGTCAAATCACCTAAGCCCAACTTTTTTACATAATTAGCAATCAAGTTTAGCGCAGCAGGTTTTTTTAAATTTTTAAGGTACGAATTTTCATCTAAAATTTTTCGCATTTCCCAGACACATCAGAATTTGGCATAAAAATAATTTTAGAAAATCTATTAATTCAACTTGTAAAATTACATTATTAATAATCAAGTTAAGCGCCGCATGCGATATTTTTACAGGACAAGCAATTTCTAAGAATTCGAAAAGAAAATTATTTTATAAACCTTCAAATCTGTAAAGAAAACCTTTTACAATACTTATCATAAAAATATTTAGAAATTCTAAGGTTTCACATTTTCCAATTTGTTGAATGATTATTTTATATAATTCAATAATAAAATTTTTATTTATCACCGCAAGCGAATTTTTTTAAATTTTTCAGTATACGCATTTTCCAAACACCTCAGAATTTAAAAGCAATTTATTTTGTAAAACTTTTAATTAAAATATTTAGTTATCTAGGAGAATTTTCTGTGATTGCAATTTTATGACCACATTATAATAATGGGAGGATTGGTGTAGTGGTCTAGCGCATATGTACATGATAAGTCTACTAGCCAACTAGTGTGAGTTCGATTCTCACTGGTGCCGATTTGCCTTTTTCAGTTAATTAATAATTTAAATTTGGCGAAGGCGTAAGTGAAGCGTACACTCCCTATAAAAACTGGTTCGAAAGTCAGTATAAGCCGGTGGTTCCCTCTACTACTAGCTCACACAAGTCCTGGACTTAGGGGATGCTTAATTAGGTAGAATAGTACGAGGTTAAACAAACATGTAATACGCTTTGCATAAAAAATAACGCATCACTAAAATTTCAACATATTTTCAAGGTTAATTTTTTCGCAAAGAAAAAAGGAAGAAAGAGTGAGAATAAGCTTTTTCCCGATATTTGTAACACCCTGCGAGGTGTTCCAGCTTCAACAGTAAATCATATGAATTTTACAATTTTATCTTTATATTACTCTCTAACTTAACATTTTTTACAGTGTAGAAAGCAAAAAAAATTCTTTAAAATGTCAAGTTAATGGTCACATATTGAAAAATTTAAGCATGAAAACTTTTAAAATAAGAATTTTCACCTGCCATAAATTCACATTCAACGTAAAAATATTCTAATAAAATAAAACGACAGCAACGCTGCACTGATATAGTTTATGAATAACAGCAGAAAATGTCCTGGCATAAATTATGATCTGAGGCTGAAGCTTGCTCTAATATTGTGACAGTTAAAACGACTAAAGTAGAAGCAAACTGAGTTATTATACTTTTTAAATAACTACACGGATACAAATTTATTATCATTAATAAAGTAAATACGTTGGTACCGTGGGGTATACATATCTTTAAGTTTCTTATAACGCTCACGGCTTTCTTTTTTACACATTTAAGTTTGAGTCTGGTAGTAATTAACTGTAGTTAATAGGTAAATATCTGAATCATAGTAACATGTTACTATCATTCAGTATGCTCTATTTTTTTTCAAAAAAGTTTCTTTTTAAAATTATTTAGCAAAAGTTATTATAATTAACAGATAAAATCCCCTTTTTTACAAAATAAATAAAAATCTTACTCTTTAAGTATAATTTTATTGGTATGGGGCTCCATATCTAATTTAAATCGACCGGAAATAAATAAAAAAACATGTTCGGATTCGGAAAGTTGTGAAATTTTAGATATGTTATCTTTAAGTGATTTTAAATTACTTTATTTAATTTTTCTCTAACAACAAATAACCCTCTATTGCACCTTGTGCCCATTTGAGAACACTAGCTTTAATATTCTTTAATAACCAAAATACAAACTTTATGGGCACCTAGTTTTCACATGGGAAGACGGTTCTTTAAGTTGGAGTATCTAGTGAAAGACGGCTAATATTGCCGGTAAATATTTTAACAGGTAATTATGTCACGCACTTTGAAAATTAGCTAAAGTCGAATTTTTGTGTGTCGGTTTTGTTTAAAAACAAGCTTTTAAGTTCTAATAAATTATAAAAATTGTTTTGTTGATTACCACATATACAGGGTGATCAGTAACTGCCATGCCCAAATTTAAGAGGCGATTCTACATCCAAATATATGAAAAAAAAGTTTCTATAAAGGTTGGTCAGAAAAGAAGCCCAAAGGGAGCTACGGCCATTCGAATATGATATTGAATGGGGCCTGGGGAACAAAAAAAAAAGAATCAATAAAATTTGAATGCTGCAGGGCGAGTCTTCATTTAAAACTGAGCAAAAAAAGTATTGTTTAGAAGCAGCTGGAGGCAGCTGGGGAGCTGGACTCTAACTTAACTTCAAAGTGAGTCAAAGGTGTTAAAAGAAAGAATGATCATAGGTGAACACCAAAACACCTAAATTTAATATTAAAGGAGTAATAGCCTTTTAAAAAGTAACGTTTTTGGTGGCGCAAAATGTTACTTCCTCTTAATTGCAGTTTTTTAAACGGTTAAACAGACAGACATGTAGTGTTATACTATATAACATTTTTTGTGCATTTTTACTCAAGGAATCCATATTTTTTAGAAAAAATTCAAAACAAGTACACAAAAAAGTTTGGGGCAAAAATTTGTTAAGCCTCTGGATAAATTCAAAAAAATAAATTAACAAACTTATTGCATAGAGGTTTTTGTGGTCGCTGCTTACGAATGTAATATTTAGTTTAACATTTACAAAATGGCGGATTAAATATGGCTGACGCATATGTCAAAACTAGCAGATATTTTTCTAAAAACCATCGTATAAGAGTTTTTTAGGGTCGTTAATTACGAATCTAGTATTTAATTTCATTTTTACAAAATGGCGGATCCAACAAATTCGCAGTTTTCACTAAAAATCCACTGTACACATAGCTATAACCATAGTTCACAGAAGAAGATTAACAAAACTGACAAAAAGAAACGGACAATGGATCCTTGTAGCGGACGGTCTGGACATTATAGAACCACTCAAGTGAAATCACAAAGTTTATATTTGGGTTACATTTCTTCAGGATGAAGCAGACCTTGAGGTCGCAACAAGTGCATGTTTTAATATTTAGCTAACACTTCTATCTTCTCAACCAAGTGTATAAAGTTGCTTAATTTTGATTAATCTGAAACTTTTTGCCAAGTCGTAATACAAATTTAAAAAAAGCAAACTAATTTACGGACTAACATTTATAACTTCCCTTTCTAAACTCAATAAACGAAAACAATACTTCTTTGCGAGAAATTATTAGGTACATACCTACAAAATTTAAATCCATTTTTATAAACTCCCTAAAAAAAAGCCACAACTTCGATATTTATATTAAAAAAACTTAATATTTTAGGAAAAACAACGTTTCAAAATTAGTTTTTTGAAACCCGATTTTTAAACTGACATTTGTAATTTATTTGTTTTAATAGAAAAACAACTTTAGCACCAATAATTAGTACAGTTTATAGAAGGGCTAAAAAACTATAGAGGCAACTATTTGGAGCTATTTTGCTTTCGAGGGTTTTGGCCATGAATTTATAAAATTCCGCCTGTGTGCAGTGTAACAAACAACAGTTACTATTAAATGAAGTCGTTGAAGTAGAACAGTACAATATCGTTGAATAATATATATTGAGGTTGATACTTTTTTGGCCATCCAACTGTTAAATATGTCTTTTATATTTTGTCGAATACAATTTTAAAATGTCTATAAGGTTTCTGATATTGCAAAGCATATTGTACGCTATACAAAGTGCATATTAGGGGACTCTTCCTTTATTATACAGTGCGGTCCAAAAGTCACCCCCCCCCTCTTAACTTTTGAACGAGTTGAGATATCGATTTCAAATTTAGAACTTTTAAATAAGATAACTTGTACTATCTTTAAGCATATATTTGATATTTTTATCTCTTAAAATGTGGGCAGGGGGGCACGGGGGGAAATTTTTTTAAATGGAAAGGGGGGTCGTGTGATACATCATTTTAAAGCCTTTAAAATTCTCTATATAACCATACATTTTTAAATTTTTTAAACATGTTTTTTAAGGTTTTGATTTTTCAGTTTTTTGTGCTAAAAAAATAAATTTTTAAGTTTTTTTTTTTGTTAATTTTTATTTATGTCAACTAAAATTAGTTGAAAAGTATAATTTACTTTTTTTCATTATGAAATTAGGCATTTTTAAAAAATTGTTTGGATTTTTTAGAGAAAATTTGACAAAAATACCCATTTTCAACCCTATTTTAAACCCAAAAAAAAATGTTTAAAAAAAATAAAAAATATACAGTTAAATGGAGAATTTTATAAGCTTTAAAATGATGTATCACACGACCCACCTTTCCATTTAAAAAAATGTCGCCCCATGCCCCCCTGCTCACATTTTAAGAGCTAAAAGTATCAGATATATGCTTAAAGATAGTTTAAGTTGTCTTATTTAAGAGTTCTAAATTTGAAGTCGATATCTAAACTCGTTCAAAAGTTCAGAGGGGGGGGGTGACTTTTGGACCGCTCTGTATTTAAACTAGGTATACTTTTGAAACAATTCTTTGTAGCTGCTTGTTATAAAGATATATATTTTTAACTCAAAAAGAAAAGTTCATTGAATAAACTTTATTCTAAATAGATATGACACTAATAAACAACAAAAAAGCTTTGATAAAAACAAATTCTTAGATTTTTTTTTTCCATAACATAAGGTTCTTTACTTGTAATGTAACTCAATAGTGAAAGTATTTTCTTACTAATACAGTATTTATTTTAATAATTATTTATGCATGGAACTTAGTAAACAATAATAGATGTTAGCAGTTAATTATTGTTTTGTATGCTAACGTAATTTTTGGTATTTAACCACTTTTATGAATGAGATTTTATGTAAATTCAGCGCTCTTAGTAATTAAGTGAATGTGTTTAAGTACATAGATATACATATATTATATTAAGACCAAAAACGTGTTTGCTTTGATTTTGAATCTCTATAAACTCATTTTTTAGGTGGATCGATTTTTTTTCTCTCAAGTGTAGTACACTGAGAATAGGTTGCCAATGTGGAACCCCATATTTTTTAAACGACAACCCCTGTATGTTTTTGCATTTTTGAATTCAAAAAACAATTTTATATAAAACAAAATCCAGCAAAATTGAAGGTAAAAAAAGTACGCCATTTTGTAGCCCTTACAATAGCGCACCAAAAAGTTAGATGCGTGCAAGCGGGGTGTCATTTGAAAAAATTAAGTTACGAAGGAAAACCGTTTTGAAAAATTTAAAGTACAAAAAAATTACCAAATTTTGGTTTTTAAGTAAAATTTGTATTTTTCCACATACAAGTACAAATTAGATTTAATTTATAAAAAAATAAATCTTGTATGTTAATAAAAAATAAAATAAAAAACGTACTAAAAACAATAAAAAGTTATTAAATATTTTTTTTATGTCAATTTGTTTACTGGATCCAAAAATGAAAAATATACAGGGGGTGACATTAAAAAAATAACTTAGTAAAAATAATTTTTAAGCCATTTTGTAGCCCTTGTGAAGAAAAAATATAAGCTACAAAAAATTTACTTTGATCGGACTGAAAACAATCCCATTTTAGGGGGTGTACATGGATTCAAAACTTACCCGGTATAACTTATATTTTTAGATTATAATGAAGCATGGGGCACAGAGGGGGATTTGTGAAATAAAACGGGGATCTTAAAATTGCCAATTTATTTGTTTTCATATTTTTTTTATAATTAATTTTTCTTTGTAACTATTTAGCTTAATGTTCGCAGTGCTTTAACTTTTAAACGATAGAGAATATTAATTTTAAAATATATTCACCCAAAAAATTGACAGAATCTGTCTGTTCTAAATAATATTTGATAATTTTATAACTCAAAATCAAGTGCGAGGGACTGGTGGAAATCTAAAGTAAAACATGACATGGGGCACACCCCGGCAGAAATATCCCCCACCCTAAAGTGTCTACCTCTCAGATTTTTTTACGTTTCCTCATTGTATGGTTCTATTAGTATACACAAAACTGTTTTTTGAAATCTTCTATCGTCCTTTTAAAGGTAACAAATTCATAAAAACAAGAAAATAAATATTTTTTAACTTTAAACAAAGTTGAATATTTACTGTTTAATTGTTAAATATCAAGTTAAATATGTTAAAAGAGATTTTGATTTGTTTACCTACTTTGAGCCTATCATTACTATAAACGTTTGTCTTTTTTTTTTCTTTACTCCTTTTTTACACATACTTGCAACTAGTTGGTTGTTTACTTTTTAGTATAATTTGACATTTCATGCGGTTTAGTTGCATTTGCAACTATACAATGAGGAAACGTCAAAAAATCTGAGAGGAAGACACTTTAGGGTGGAGAATATTTCTGCCGGGGTGTGGGGGTTATGTAATACAATAATTTAATGCTCTTAAAATGTCCCATTTATCAGTTTATTACCTATTTACATCGGCAGTTAGTAGGGGGAAATACCCATGAATAGGACATACTATTGAATGGGACAGTGCCTGTTCTTGACTATGCTTCGTAATTTTTGGCTTTTGTTTTTGTCTTAGATGGCCCTACATGTGCAGTTAAAAAATAATAAAAAAATGGCAAAGTTTAGGCAGCTCGGGTTTTGACAAATTTAACAAAAAAAAAGTCCAATCCAAGTCAAAAGTGATTTTTTTAATAATTTTGAAACACATTTTATTGACGAAAGGCAAAAGGAAATTGTTTGAATTTGGTTTATGTAATAGTCTAGAACAACACGAAACATATACCAAATAATCGAATATTACAGATAAAGGTAAATATTTTTATCCAATTTTTTTTGGATAATATTGTTAGTATTTTTGAATAGGACAAATTTCGTTTCCTTGAATGGGACACCTATTTTATTGCATTCCTATTCATCTCTTTTAAATAGGAAATCACTCTTAAAGGACAGAAAGTGTGTACTACCCATCAAACAATTTGGAACAGTTTCCAGCAAACATTGTTTCGTTAGCCGCCCGTTGGCCAAACATTGGCCATTGGAAAACCCACATTGGGTCTACATACTGAGGAGGCATCGGCCGCCCTACGGCCGCATACGACAGGCCAATGTTGGAAAAACTACATTGGCCCTACATTGGCTGCCCGAAGGCCAACTAATTTTTTTTTTATTTTTAAGTTGGGAATTAGGTAGGCCTTAGATTTTACGATCTAAATTATCGTTGGCTTTAAAGCGGCCTTCTGGCGGCCAATATAGGACCAATGAAGTTTTGCCAACATAGGAACGTCGTATGCGGCCTTGGGGCTGCTGATGTCTCATCAGTATGTAGGCCCAATGTGGGTTTGCCAACGGGCGGCCAACGAACCAGTGTTTGATATTGATTTGAGAAAACATGAATCAAAGTTTGATATAATTATTTAAAGTAAATTCTATGTTAAAAAACAATACAACACTTTAACAGTTTCTTTTTTGTTATGAAATAAGATTATAGGTTTATTGTTTTTAGTAATAGTGATAATAATAGCTATTTTCATAATTTGTTATCTTTAATAGCAATTTTTTATTCTTGCCCCATTCAATAATACCGTGTTCTTGAATGGGAAAAGTTAAGTTTTTTTTAAATGCTTGTAGTTTTGGTAAAAATTAATATTATTTAGGTTTAACACTTGAACTGTGTTCTTTTGTTTCCAAATATGATAACTAAAATAAAATTACGTATAAAAGATTAAAAATAAAATTATGGCAGCCTTTTAAAAAAAAGTGTCCCTTTCAGGGGTATCTCCCCCTACTGCTAAGGGTGTAGATGTATTAACATCATCACCAAAAAGCCTAAATTGAAAAATAAAAAGAAAAACCATTTATATTTAATATAAATCCCAAACTGATTCAAGAAATTTGAATGATGTAGGTAAACAGTGTTAATTTTTGACAAGACAAATATACGAATATAAATAAAATACGTTATTTTTGTAAACTTAAATAATATTATTTCAGATCACAAAAATAACGTATTTTATTGAATAATTCCCATATTATTTTTTTAATTTTAAATGTGAATTTTTCATCGCATGTCATTACCATTTTATTAGCTTAAATGCAAATATTTATCATATGAAACAGCTTGTAAATTTAAATATTAATTAAAATACCCAAATAATAATGAATGAATTGGTCTAGAAATTTTTTAGCAAAAATGATATATTACAATTCTCTCTTGTATACTATGAATTTTTAATACCTAAAAAATATCTAAAGTGGTTCGAGTAAAATTAAATGAAGGGCTCTAAATTGAAATCCATTAGGAGTTTTTCCTTAACATATATTATTCATTTCATTTTAAAAATCCCGTTTGTATGGAATGAGTTTTCAATTGGCCTAATTGAATTAAATATTTCATAAAACAAATATTACAAATTAAAGTCAATTAAAAAGTCTTTAATAAAGGGATTTTTTTTAACATTGAGTACGTTATATGTATATACATGAAAAATATTTTATTGAAAAAAATATATTATTTTCAGTTAAAATTTTATAAAAAAAATATTATAAAAAATTTGATGAAATAGTTATTTTTTTTTATTAGAAATCTATTTACTTTGATTTTTATGAACTACGATTAATGTTTGCGGTCGTGCCTTAGATATCCAACAAATAAATTTTAAATAAAAATAAAAAAACTAGTTAGATTATGTAGAATTCTGTAAATTTTGTTACAAACAATAAGCAGATTTCTGGTGGATGACAATTTGTTAAATATTTTTGATTAAAGGTTTTAGACTTTAGAACTATTATTAGATGTTGTTTGGACTGCCTTTCATTGTATTACAGTTTTTGAGTCACAAAATAAAGTATTTTTCTATTTTCGACTATTATTAGCTGCTAATTACATCCATTTTGATTGTTCTAGGTTAGTACTTTTTTCTTTTGGGTTGGCAACAGGACAAATCAATATTGCTTGACGTTTTCCGTGCAAACGTCAACATCAGTGTGAAGTTTAATTTTCTATGAAATTTTGTTTTTAGGTTCTTAAAATTGTGTCTTGGTTACTTATAGAAAAAAGACACGAGCTGACTATAAAATAGATTAAAAATAATTTTTTTTTTAATTCCAAATAAGGCTAAAAACCCAAAACAAAAATTCCTAACGGCATCAATTTAAATGTACAGGGTGGCGCAGCTTTGACGGCATCGGAAACTTGATTAAATGAGCGAAATTCTAAAAGTATTTTGCAGATAGGACTTCTTTGCTTAACAGGGCATTACAATATAATGTATAATAGTTATTAGAAGTTATTTCAACAAGGACAATGTTTTAGACAGGCAAACTTGATTTTCTTTGGTTTAGTCAACTGCTAGTAACAAACTAGTTAACTAATATACGACCTGCAAAGTTAATTAACACACAAAGCTAATGTAATAGGCCAGAAGAGAAATAAATTCAAAAAATAGGAAAAATTTTAGTATTTATTTTCTGCATGATTTTCTTGTGCATGGGTTATTTAAATTGACAGTC
>CAUEHQ010000742.1:0-30073 GCA_958510825.1 Brachypterus glaber | reverse complement strand
AGAGATGACATAAATATTGGAGTAAAAAGGAAGTAATGGGAAAGGGACGACAACAATAGAAAGTCGGAAGCAATTGAACAAAGTAAATTTGGTCTAAGAGCAGTAAAAGAGGCCGAAATGACGGTTCAGCAACATGACAGATCATTAAATGTTGGCGCGATGAAGAAGTAATTCAGTAAGGAGTCTTCAATTAGAGAAGTTGGATATTTGGTACATGATACCTTCCAGAAATGGAGACAATGTTAGTTATTATACCACTCATACTTTAAATAACTGTTTATTACAAACAGACAGACATGAAGTTCTCTTAATTAAATTTATATACGAAATAGATACTAAGAATGGAATAAGAACGAAATGAAATTAACCTTTGGGTTATTGCTCTTTATATACTCTATTTCATTTCATTATTAGTGTAGTTTGACGCACGGATCTGTGGCTACGGGAAATATGTTTGGAATGTGTGTGCAAGTGGGAGGCCCGTTGAGGCACGCACGCCTTATAAGGCTTTTGACAGAAAGAAGAGAGCGCGAATGATTCCTCCCCCTTTCGTCGGAGACTATAACTGTTTAGTAATTTTGATTTGTATGATTTTTTTATGATTTTATGGTGCTAATGCTAATAACATGGACCATGACCAAGTGACTCACTGAATATTAACAGCGTCGACATGACATTCCGCTTGGTGAACAATAGTTTAAAGTGTCTATTTGCTTGAAAAAAAGAGTTTTTTAAAAAAAGTCCAATTTTTGCTTTCCCCCTGTAATGGCTACTTCGATCCGACCCGTGCTAATAATTATAATTATAACTATAATTATTATTGCAATTGACATTTAAAAATGCCTTATTATCCAAAAGGAAAAGCGCTTTTCTTGATTTATTTACATTTTGCGTTTTTTTTTTTAGGTCTCATCGACATTAATCCCGCAATCTATATTTAACAATTTCCAATTATGCTGAAGATGGTGCTTACCAGTACCAGTTTTGTTTCTGGTAACCACAAGTTGTGTAATTGTCCTTATCAGATTTCTGGTTGCAGCAAACAGAAAAATAGTTGGTCCGTATTTATTAATTGGGTTGCCTCGACTAGATCGTTTTTTTAGTGACTCATTTGCAATATGGTCTATTTGCTATGCTGAACCAGGAAGTTTTTTGATTTTTGGAACAGAACCAAAAGCAAATGTTTTGTTTTCTAGATAAGGATTTGAATTTATTTTGTTCTTAGTTCCAGGTACGGAATATACCATTCCTCTTCATTTGGTTTACAAATTATTCTCTTATTTCGCCCTATTCCTTAATATTCACGACCCCTTTTGCCTATCTACTTTGCTAGACTAAACTAGCATTATCCATCTTTTGAAAGGGGTTAATTAATTTTATGTTACTATTATATTACTAAAATATTTGAAGATGGACCAAGTATGATTAATTGTACTTCTCTAATTATATTTAACGGTTTATAACTAACTCTCTTAAAACAGCAGATACGAAATATGTAATATGTACTTGCAGGCTTTTTGCTAGAGGCTAAAGGCATTTTACCAAAAATATCTAGGTCCATTCTGTCTTATTTTTATAGTGACATTTAAAGACGTTTCCAGAAATGGAATGTTGTTTCGTATAATAACGTAAAAACATCAGTTGTAAATTGTTGTATCTCGAAACTAGGTCAATTCAACAAGCGGCCAAACAAAGAGTTCCCACTCTTACATTCACGCGTTTTTAAATTTGACTAGTTTCTAGATAAAACAGTTTAGAACTGAGTTATCGATATGTCTCAGAATTTTACCCTCATATGATAATAATAATAATAACCCAATTCTGTAAAATTGTACTGTTTCTTGTCCATCAAGTGCTTTTTTCACAGCCGATTAAAGTAAGCTTTGTAATCGGTCGACAGCGATCAAATCCCGGTAATTAATTTCTCAGCTTGTTTGATTTGCCAAGTTAATAACGCTGTTGCCAGATGGCGCCTAACAAATAACACATACGTCACCGGTCATTACGTATCCGCGCCCAAAGCACTGATTGGGGGCCCCCAATTTGGGGCAAGGGGTGTTTTACTCCATTTAGTTCTAGTTAGACTGGCCACAATCACCTCGACTTGTATATTGTGATATATGATGTAATAATGCTACAAACATATGCGCCTTTTGTACGATGAAATTAGTATTGATATCAACTAATCAACTGACTAATGAAGAAAAGCATATGTTGCTAAAATTTCATAGTATTTATTGTTTTATACACACACATTTATTTACTTTTACGCGAAATAATCATTTTAATAACGTTGGATCATATTTAAACATGCTGATAACAACCTCCCCCTAAAAAATATTTTTATGAACACTAGTTATATTAAGATAGACAAATTAAAGAAGTTAATAATAATAATAACAAACATGGTAAATTATTAATTTAAACAAAAGTCCAAATTCCCTAAATCTGTTTGCAAAAACCTAGGTTTCAATCTTTTATAAAACTAAGATTATCTTCAGGGTTCTAACAATACAATACATTTATCCGAGTTGCCTTGTCAATTTTTTATACAGTTACCTTTAAAATAAACTTTATTCAGACTTTTCAAAATTGGAGTAGTCCAACTTTTTTTGAATAAAAATACAATAAATAACGAAAATACTTAAAATACAACAATAAATGCATTTTGTATTCTGAAGAAAAGGATCATACATAAAATCTCAATTTCCAAGGGAGGTGCCCCCCGGAGTTGACGCCTATGAAAACTAAAAAAATAAAATTTGAACTTTTCAAATACGCCCATTTTATTTAATTTTTGTATAGAAATTATCAAACGTATAATGGAAAATATTTTAAATGTATTTATATCAAAAATTGATTATAAAAAAGTGACCCCTGGGTTTGGACTTTCCAAAGTCCAAACGAATAAAATTGACAAAATTAAAATTACTCAAAAAAAATCGCCAAAAAAATCCTGCCCAAAAATAAAATAAAAAATCGGACAAACGAATTTAGTTTAATATTAATATTATTAAATATTAATTTTATTATATTATTATTAATATATTAATCAAACACGAACGAATCTTGTAGTTCTAATTATTTTTAGAACGACAAATTTTAATATTTTAATATAATTATCTCGATTAATTTTATAATACTGTACTGTAAAATTGGAATATGCATTTAATCTAAAGAAGCTTTTTTATGAAATGTAGATAAGTTTTTACGTTCACGCTTCGCAGAAATTGCGACGCAACGTGCCGGTTTTCTCTAGTGTTTGACTTTCAAGTGAATCATATACTTCTCTGTGTTTACCAGCGTTTTAAATAATTAAATTATAATTATTTATTTATTGTTTATTTGTCGGGACCTGCATAACAACGTTTCGTTAGTGTTTAAATTGAATTTTCTCGTGTTAAATGGATTATTTATTTTTTCTGTGTGTTGTTAAATTTGGTTTTTAAAGTAGCTCGAACAATGGAGTGTTTGTTAGACATGATTTTAGTTTATGGAGAGACCTTAGTGGACTAAATATATGGAATATTAGGTAATATTTATGGAGTTTAATAGTCAATATTTGAGGTTAATTTACTTTGGTTTAAAAATACTGTTGCCAACAAAACAATACTTTTCCCTATATAACAAAAAACCATTTTTTTTACATCAATATTTTTAAGAATTAAAATAAAAACTATTTGTGGAGTGGTCACGCGAAAAGGGAAGGCTTATTAATTCAATAATGCATTCAAAAACCCAGAAGTATTTTTTTAGCTTCATATGATATTGTTTTTTTTGGCAAAATCTTAAAATTGGGTAAATTAACCTTTATTCGGAAAATCGCAAAAAACTGATTGAATCTTTTACAGATGCAGCCCCCAAACATTTTTTGTAAATTGCGTAATTAGGGTAAGTTTAAAAATTTTCTTGATAATTTTTTTTGGCTACACTGATAGAACTATATCGTTATTAGGTTATAGTATACAACAATAAATAATGGTATATGCGCCAACCACTATATATTGCATAGAATACAACAACAAAAAAGTAAACGTGTTCGGTTGTGCCTACTTTGAATATTTTGGTAAAACAATTACTAGAATCACCTGATTGTCGCCACCTTGATTAATCAACTACAACAACGTTGTTGTATTATTAAATAATATGAATCTACAATTTTAATAATAATCGTAAAAATAATAATAATCTTTATTTGTTCTATCCAAGGGTTCCACATTATTATATACCTCAAAGTTGTTACAACAACGTTCGGCTGTAATATTTTTAGATTTTTATGTGTATTTTTTTGTTAAAAGCTGACGTTTAACAGCTTTGTGTACATAGTAAATTTTCACTTTCTCCCAAACAGAAATAATTTTGATCGAACTATTTTTTTCTTAGTCTTATTTTTGCATAATTCGTGAAGAAACATAAAAAAATCCTGTCTGTCTTGCTTAAATATCTGGGACTTTGTATATGAATAATATAGGGGTTACTAACAGAGATTTTTGGCAATTGATGTGTTTAAAACTGAGAAATCAGTTTTATTGTCGTATTGTTCTATATTTTTTTAAATACATTTTTATTAAAAAAAAACTATTTTTTTAGAAAGAAGCCCCCTGGGTCGTCCGAGACAGATATTTAAAACAAAACAAAATCCAAGTGAATAATTTTTGCACAGCTATTAAAGTAAAATGCGACACTGAAAACAAATAAGAAAATATCCCATTTTATTATAACGATTGTGTTTTCTTTGTTAGGAAATGAAATTAAATCACTAAATGGTTTTCTCTTTCTCATTTCTCAATCACCTGGGTAAATATTTGTTCAAATCTTCATCGCAATTTCTTGAACAAACTATTTGTCTATTCTATTTTTTTCACATATATACAATTACTTTTCAGTGTCAATAGCATATATTTATTGCAAACCTTTTTGTTAATATTTTAAATCAATTTATTTGCTTCTTTATCTGGATAAAATTTTAATCATACTAACCCTGAGAAAGTTCTGCGTTGGTAAAAAAAAAGATGTTTTTGCTTTTTCACGTTTGATGTCTCTGGTGATCCTTGGACAATATTTTTTGTTTTAGATCATTTTTAGATTGGTATTGGTAATGTTAAAAAAAAATATTATTAAAAATATACCTTTATACAAAATTGCCAATACACAAAATATCAAAAATATTACAAAAAGGCAGGAAAGTTAAGAAAAAACAGGCTTTTTCGTAAAAAGACACATGTCCCGGATTTTTCTAAAAAGTGTCTTTTTTACAGCCCTGGTCAAAGGAGGTAAAATCATTTATTTATTATTTTTTCTAAAAGCAGTGTAAAATAAGGTTAAAACCCTTGTAAACACAAATTCCGGAATGTGAACATAAGGATGCAAATATGCTACTATTCAGTTAACGTTACAACTGTAACTTAATATTAACTGTTATTAGAGTGTGATTGCGAATGTGTAAAATCAGAATTGAGATCAGTATACTTGGTCGAGGGTTGTTAATAGTGCGTATAGTGTATATCTAGGTGCAGACTGGAATGTTGATGATTTCACGTTCGCGTCAGGTTTACCTATTTGACCATAATTCTTATCGTAAACAACGTTATCCGCAATTGTTGATTCACGATTGTTTGTCTCACCACATCACAAACAATAGATGTTGCTTACCTTATACCCAAAACGTAATCTATTTGTCTATCTCATTAAATAAATCAACTTTATTATCACACCGATGAATTTAGAATATATACATACACCTTAAGTCATTTTTGTGGTGTGAAAAATATGTGAAATTTCCTTTCAAACGGTGTTTCACACTTTAAATTGGATGCCCTGTGAGCCAAAATATTTAAATTCAATGATTTAGCACCAAAAGTGAGGTTTTTCAGAAAAGTCCGGGACACGTGTCTTTTTTCGGAAAATCCCGACTTTTTCTGGACTTTCCATTCCTATTTTGCCTTTTTGTAATATTTTTTAAATTTAGAGCACTGAATTCGCAATATTGTATACACAGAAAAAAAAAGGATTTCTTGTACCAAGGACACGTGCCTTTCGATATGTTCTTGTTTCAAGACTAGTATTTCTTTGGACCAATATCAGTGTCCTTGAATGAATAGCGCAGATCTTTATTCAAAAACACGTGCTCTTTTTAAGATATTTATTTTATTTAATAATTCTACGATGTTTTTACACTAAGTACTCATCAAAATTTTATTTATAGAACTTCTCTTTTTCCTCTTCCCATCATATAAATATTATGCATTTATAAACTCGCTTCTGAGTGCATTTGCCCCTCCCCTAGATTTACGCCCATATATTTATTGAATGAAACGTGCTTATACATGTTTCATTCAATGTTTTTTTTTAACGGGTCCTAATTCTTAACTTCGAGAGATAGACAATGTCTATTAAGTAAATTTATGTGAAGGTTTTTGATGATAGTATTTTTTCAAAAATTTAAAGAAAATTGTCAAATTTGAAATTAATTAAACAAGAAATATTCTGATAAAAATAGTATAAACAAGTATAAAAATGCTTAATTTCCTAGATATATGAATATTTATTTAAAAATAAAAGTAAAAATCGTCAAAAAATATGAAAGAATTTGAATTTTATCTATTGTTTTCACTGATAGAACGTTTGGGTAAAAAAGTTTTTATAAACATGTGCCTAAAAGTTTTGGAGTTATGGGCGCTGGGTGTTTTTCAGGTCTAACCGGAATACCTGAAGTTGCGTTGGAAGCAAAAATGTAACATTAATATGAAACTAGTATCACGTGACACCACTCACAAAATTATTTATGTTAAACGAATAAACATAATGGTGTTATAAGTTAAAATTAACGACATTATCTTAAAATAATATTAAAATTAACATTCACAACAATATTTTGATGAATATATATCAAAAATTATTGTACAGCTCTCCTAATGCCCTGTGAAAACAATGTTGCCAAATATCTTAAACCTCGTGTATTTTTTATTTCTTCTTTCCTTAAAGTTATTACAATCCCTCATTTTATTTAAATGCTTAAAGTTGGTAGGACGATACAAACATACCAAGTCCAATTTGTTTTGTTTTGACTTATTGTATTGCATTTGGATTCAGCTTGACGAGCTTTATCACAAGACAAATAGACCATGTGGCTTTTGAACGCAAAAACATTTATACACGTATCATACATCACATAATTACATACATACATACATACATACGACTTACAGGAAACTGATTATTTTTTTCTGAAAAGCAAACATGGCACCTAATTACATAAATAGATACGATTTATAGGAAACTAAAGACTTTTGCTGAAAAGCAAACATGGTTAGTCTGGATTCTCAGCACTTCACTTAGAATAGTGTATGTATTATTTATTCGTGAAAAATATTAACGGACAAATGTTAATTATTTTAAAGCTTTAATCAATTTAAGGATATGAGTAAATTAAATTGTGACTTACTATTACTAAGCCGGTCCCTCCAGGTGATTGGGTTGAGTCCTTGGATTCCTGGCCAGTAAAGGCCTCCAGCACCTCTACCGAGCTCTATAGGAGGTTTATTAACCGAATTAGTAGCATGGTGGTGAAAAAAAGCGGCGGCAGCGATATTGAACCCTCTCAAGCCAGAATTCGACGCGCTCTGTGCGCTGTTGGACGCCATCCCCAAGGAGTTTTGCGTGAAACTCAAGTTATGGGGAAAATGTAATGGGCCGGTGGTAATTTGTGTTGGTCTTGACAATATGTGGTCAATACCATGGGGGTTAGCACCTTGCGAACTGTTGCTATTGCTAGTAGCTCCTAGCGGACTTCTGGACGTTAAGCCGGAGCGTTCTACGTGAATGCTTGTACGTTCCAGCAAAACGTCCGAGTCGTTTTTATCGTGACCGTGCATATGATCGGGACTGAGATGATTTTGGTGTTGTTTCATTTCAGTCATTGAATGTAATGCCGCTAATGGAGCAGCTAACATATTTCGGTGTTCTAGGTTAAATAAACTTAGGTTTTGTTGGCTGGCAAATTCTAGCATTTTTGACACTGGCGGTGGAGGAGTCACTGATACCTCTGAACGATCACTGGACGCGTCGCTATGCTGCGTCATTGCTATTGGAGACGCCGTGTTTGCGGCTGAAGACGCGAACAAGCCGCGTCTGCAATGTCCTGGTGCTTCAACGTCCGGATAATACACTTTGTCACACGTGGTTGTCACTGCACATCACCTAAGCACTGTCTTTTGTTCCATAAAAACGCGTGTTTTTTTTAACGCAAATAAACTAATGTCAACGTCTTGTTGGGCTGAGAGCAGTTTATTGAATGAGGTCTCGTTGGGCGCCAACTATGAACTCAAGTAGTGAAGTGTCGATGGGACAAGGAGTGCGACTATGCATTCATCAGCCGCGGCCGTTGGGATGCAGGATCTCGATGAGAGGTGAGTGAGTGAGGTGCTAGGTGGGCGGTGGCCAAGCTACGTTGCGGGTACTTTGCCAAGGTGAAATGACGACGAGTCGCGGTGGGGATGTCTATGAACTGATACTGTACTGCATGTTAAATATGTGCTAGTGTTAAACCTCATTACGGTGGCCTCTATGGCAGTTAGCAATTCGGTCTGGCTGCTTTGCTGTGGTGTGCGTGATGCTACGTTGCGTGACTGCACACTGTTCTATTTTTAAAAGAGATTGATGCTTTTTTCATTGGTGGGAAGGAGGAACATCGTGCGCAGGATGGCGCACTGATTGGCGAGGGCGCACTTTCCCGGCTACGCCCGCCATTGGCTAAAAGACCGCCCTTCCCCCTCCGTAGCTATCTTGCTATAATCGTAGTGTACATAAGACTCAATCTGTAAGGAGGTATTTTACTAGCATAACATGTTAGTGGTGGAAGCAAGCTTTGATTTTTTCTACATAATTATTTACCTATGTGAGTAGATAATATAATTATTAATACTACTGAATGTATTTAAAAAAGAATAAAAGGTTCCTTCCACTTATTTATCTATAGAGGGGGTCTACGTGACCGGTTTCAGCCATTTTTAACTAAAATAATTGCACATAAAAATACATCACTATTATAATATAAGTGCTATTAAAATTTTGTTGAAATACCTTTCTATAGTTGTTTAATTATAATAATACTTAATTATTATTACTACTAAACATAGCTTATTATTAATAGTGAATACCAATATACAAAAAAAAAAATAAGTTGGAAACTTTAAATTTTAAGAAGAATAGAGTACCTATAAAACCATAAAAATAATTTATTTAGAAATCATTTAGGTACCTGACCCCTTGAATGAAAATATTGTATTGTATACAGGACTTTTACGGAAATAAGAGATTAACATTTCTTGTAGGTACATATATTTTATACATTAGGTGAACGTTGAGCTAGAATAGAATTTAGATCCAATTAATAATAATATTTTTTTCTATTTCTTGCAAAAAATTATAATAAGAATATTTATTAAATATTAATAATTCAAAAACTTGTTTTTTTTAAAATATTTTTTATAGTTATAGCTAAATAAAAGTTTAAAAGTATTTAGCTTTTAATAAAAGAATTGTTATTTTCATTCATACATTTATTTATAGCAGTTTTAGCGTATGGCACGCCATGTTTAAATAGGATGTCACAGAAACACAGTGGCGTAGCGACTTGCGTTCTACATCATCCGATGATTTAAAAAGAATATTTAGTTCGACTTTCAACCAACCCCGAGCATGTTAAGGCCAAATTTAAGTAATAAGTATTGCTTTGGTTTTGTTATATTAGCCTTTATTTTTACCTGTTTTTAATTTTTTAGGTGTTTAAGATGTTAATTGCAGGTGGAAATTGATTTTATATCATTCCAGCATCCGGTGTTCCACAAGGTTCTTACCTTGGGCCACTTCTGTTTCTGGTATTTATAGAGGATCTTTTGAAACGTTTGCATTTCTTCTTGGCATCTGATGTCTTGAACAGATTTAGAATTATAAATTATATATTTTTTTGCTACCTTTTGCAAAATAAACTTAGTGGTCAATTGATGTTTAAGAAACTCATTATAAAGTATATTTTTTATTGATACCTTTGATGCTTTAGAAACTCATTTCCAAATTGGACGGTCCAATAATTCGAAGTTGCCACAAGAAAAGGGATTATATAGCTTTGGAAAGCAGTAGAGGTGTTTCCTCTCTTCTAAAAATAGCTGTATTTTTTTTTGTTGGTTAACTTGTGGTTTTTAACTGAACTCTTGTAACTCGATAATAGTATTTCTTATGCGTATTTTTACTGTTGTTTGTTAGATAATATATATCTAATGAGTATTTTTACTCGTAGAAATTGTACAAAACATGTGCTTATGTAAGAGAGAGTCAGTGTAGCATTATATCATAATCTGGCAATGTTTCTTCATCTCAAGACTATTGTAGCTTTTCTGCTACATCAAAAGAGCGCCGGATCTGTTAATTCCGAGCAATGACATTAAATACATTTATTATGCTGTTTACATGATTTGGACTGTGTTTTGTAAAAACATGTTAACCCACATTCTGAAATGAAAGTAGGTGGCAGAACATTTTACTTGATATCTTTTAAAGGAATTGAAGATTACATATTTTTTACATGTTACAAGTGAAGCAAATGATTAAATCTTTAACAATTACTGTCTTATCACAATTTGGATTAACATAATATTGTATAACACGATCCATTTAGTAAAAGAAATATTTAAAATATTAAGTGTAGACATTTTCGAATCCTAAATATAATAAAATATCCGTACGGCACTGGAGAAGCTATCCTTTAGCCCAATTTAAACTACAGATAGTAATACGGTCCTATGAACCAGTCTACTTACTACCTATAAATATCCTTTATCTAACAATATAACATAAATATTATCATTATTATTAAGTCTCGTAGGTAATAAGCTTATTTCCCAATATGTAGTCAGTTTGGACGCTCAATATCTTTTATGAGCCTCTTCTTTCAAAACAAAATAAAAAATACTTTTGCAAAAAAAATGATGTTTCCCCTTCAATATTAATTGCATTTAAATTGTATCTAAGGCTTACCTTTTTTAAAAAAAGTCCTACTAGGTAAAATAATTTAGATGTTCAAGGTCTTAATCAGGAAATTGATATTATTATATTCCAACCATGGTTCTAACCTTGGGCCTCTGCTGTTTCTGGTATTTATAAATGATCTTTTATAATCTATTATGCATTTGATCTTCGCAGATGAATTAAAAATATTTAGAAGAGCATAGAGATGGGGTGTTGGAGGGCAAAGTGAGTAACTCCTCCTTCAGAAAATTGTTTATACAATTTTTTATATTTTGCTCTAAAATTAAAATGAAACTTACATTTAAATTGATGACTGATTTAGGCATTTTTGTTTTGTTTATATAAATTCTTAAATGTCTATAAAATTAATTTAAGTACGGTCCTGGTTAAAAAATTTCCAACAAAGTAAAAATAAAGTTATAGTTTATGATTTAACGGTGTGCTATTCAATTATTTAAAATATATTTAAATTTATGTTAAAAGTTCGAGATACAGTGATCTTTCATAGTAAAATAGGCATAACTAATTTTATTAGTCACGGTTTTCCCCTTTCAAAATTGGCGATATATTTATTTTATATCTAGATGTAAAAGTTAAGTGTATTAAAAAACTTCACAATGTTTTTTTCTTATATTCGAAAAAATACAGAGTGCGTTATAGTATATTAAAGGACAAGTTAAATAAGACACTATTTATTTTACTCCATCGTCATAGTTGTCTCAAATTCTTTTATGCTGCCAGCCCAGCACCTTCACTTCTAGCGTTTACCTGAGAATAACTTGAACTTCACTGACACAAAATCAAACATAGCCCAAAATCACATGAAACAACACAAAATATATATATTTATTAATATTTTATAACATTTTTATCTGTTTTAAAGACTGTCCTGTATTTCTTAAAGCTTTTGCAAGTTGTTGAGTGTTTAGCTAGGGAGCCCAAAATTTTTTTTTGAGCTTTGCTGCTCCAAAGATGTCTCACCTTAGTCTATTGAGAATCTCACACTCTCCTTAGAAGTGAAAAACGTCTCCTGGTCCTCCGCACGCCCCGCACAGATCGGCTCGTCTGCGACCTTAATCTTGACAAGGTCCAAATGAGCTTTGCTGCTCCAAAAAGTCCAAACCTCAGTCTATTGAGAATCTCACACTCTCCTTAGAAGTGAAAAACGTCTCCTGGTCCTCCGCACACCCCGCGCAGATCGGGTCGTCTGCGACCTTAATCTTGACAAGGTCCAAATGAGCTTTGCTGCTCCAAAAAGTCCAAACCTCAGTCTATTGAGAATCTCACACTCTCCTTAGAAGTGAAAAACATCTCCTGGTCCTCCGCACGCCCCGCACAGATCGGCTCGTCTGCGACCTTAATCTTGACAAGGTCCAAATGAGCTTTGCTGCTCCAAAAAGTCCAAACCTCAGTCTATTGAGAATCTCACACTCTCCTTAGAAGTGAAAAACGTCTCCTGGTCTTCCGCACACCCCGCGCAGATCGGGTAGTCTGCAACCTTAATCTTGACAAGGTATTTTCTTAGGCCGCAGTGTCCTGTAAGGATACTTATCAGGTGCCTTATTGCAACTCTGCTTCTCTCTGATAGCCAGGCAGTTTTTTTTTTTTACTTGGGCCGGTCAAGAAGTTCTTGGCCTGCCTGCAATTTCCCACTGCCGACCATTCTTGCTTTAGTTGTTTTTCATCATTTTCTGGTGTATTATTTACCTCAATAGCTTTCTCCTCTAATATCCCAAAATCGTTTACCTTTTGCAAAGACCTTTCTCCCAGGGATGCGTTCTCTCGAGCCCAAGAATAGATACCCAGGGGGTCGAAGGGGATCAAATTGGCCAAAAAGTGAGTTACGTAAAACTTAATAAAGAACAAAAAGTAATAATGCTATCCCGTAAAATTAAATGTTCAAATCGAAAACTATATATACATAAATATATTAAAAAAAACTTATTATTTTTGAAAATTTATTACTATTTTTAAAATATAATATATAATTTTCAGTTTTTACCATTTTTATGATAAAATTTTGCCACTGTGCGTGTGGTTTTGAAAGAAATTAGAGATCAGATAGGTCTTTTATTGTAAAATTTATTGAAATCGCTAAAAAATCTTAAAAAAAACAGTCTGGTTAAGGGCATCAGACATTTTTATGATATTTCTTTTCACATATGCAACGTTAAACCCCCCCCCCAGACTATCCTTCACTGGAAATAAAAAAAATATGTTAATTATTTATAAAACTTATGTATATAGTAGTATTAAAGAATTTTTTTATTGCCATATTCATTTTCAGCGCCCAAACATACGTAGGAAAATATAGTCTGGTTTATAAAAAACTAACTTTATTTTTTGTTGTGATCCTGTACACAGCTGTGTTATATAAAACAGCAAAAAAAATCCGTGTTAAAATTTTGAATTTATCATTTTTGTAAGAAAACCAGGAATCGAACCGTAAAAGCCGTTTTCGTGTACAATTTTTTAATTTTTTTTACCTTCCAGACGAACTGTGAGAACTAATAGTTATGATGATTACAATTATTTACACGAAATTTCCAGATTTCCGTTAACACGAAAATACATTTATTTACAGCACCCTTTCGGCACATTTGCGGTAAGTAATTTGCCGCAAAATAGGTATTTTCACTTTGTATATGAGAGGGACGGGTTTTCATTTATTTATGTTTTGTAGCGTCTATATCCCAGCAGTTTGTTTTGAAAAGCTTTTAACGTATAGCTATTGAATGTATTGATTTCTGACATCTATTTTATATGATGCATTTTGCTATATAGCGTGATATCGTCCATATATCAACTGATATTCGGCCGAATGGCAATATTGCTTCGTATTATGACAAAAATATCCCTTTTTTCCACACCACAATAAATTTCATCTGTATTATATAAATATAGTCATATTTTTTATTTCGTTCTTTTTTTGTGGTTTGAATATATTATACCTAAATCCCATTTCGCTTCACGCGGATAAACAGGGATTCTACAGAAATATTTATTGATGAAATCTAACAAGTTTTTTTTATTTCATTTAACCTGGTTATTTAAATGAAAAGGCGCATTAAACTTTTGCTTTCTAATTTTATGTGTGTGTTATTTGTTGTTCCTAAAATTATTTTTTTTCCATAGACGTGTGTCTTAACTATCTGACTTTTTAAATTTCATTAATTCAGAAAAATAAAAATAGTATGCTTTTTATACTTTTTCAGAAAGTTTCTTGATCATATTTGCCTCTATTATTATATAATATGAATATATTCTAAATGTTTTAAACTTATTTTAGTTTCATGACGAAGAGTAACTAGAATATTTACAGTTTTTTCCATATTAAGGCCTAGCCAGAGGCTCGCTTAATACATAACATACGATCCCGTCATTGGCTTGATGTACCATGATGTATTTTGTACGCAGGCTTATAACGTTATGTTAGGCTCGCATGAGAACCTGTGGATAAGCCCCTAAGGCTGAGTCTGTTACTGTTGAACCACTCTAAACTGTAGAGTCTAAAGACTTCGACATTATATTTCTGTTTTCTCTACTACTGAGTTCAATACTTTATCCCTTACCTAATATGTCGAGTCATCTTCAAATAATTTTAAAATACTGAGTCCAGTACTGAGTCTGTACTTTATTCCTTACTCCCCGTTAAATCATCTGCTAATAATTTTAAAATATTGGCCAAAACCAAAAAGCACGGTGGGTCATTTATGAAAATTAGGAAAAGCAAGGCTCCTAAAATGGACCCTTGTGGTACACCATATATAAGTTTAACAATTTTTGGCCAAATATTGTTCGCAGAGCACGTCAAAAAGCACCAACGATTGACTTTTATTCCTCAAGATGCTGAAAACATTAATTCTTGATTTTTAATGTTTTTTGAAAGCGTGTTTTAAAAAATTTGCAGGTATGTTGATATATATATATATCATAAAAGATCGTACGAAGGATATTTACTTCTGTTTTGAAATCAGACAATATATGTATGTTGGGCATAAACTGCTACCCTGTTAGATAGAAAACATTAATTAATATGCAATTGATGATGTTAAACGATAATTGAATCAGCTACAGAAGCAAATAAATGATAATGCGATAAAATCAAGTGAAGCACGCGGCATAAGTGTGAGATATGAGAAAGATATTGTTAGTCATTTAATTGACGAGATGTTTTCGAGAAATAAATTGGATTAAAAGTTCTTCATTACATTAATAGTGTTTTGTGTATGTAACTAATAATACAGAGGGGCTGTTATTAAATTAGGGCCATTGTAGATATTAAATCATTAAATCACTCGACTACTGTGGTTCAAGCGTTCCGAATCAAACGCGTCTGTCGTCTCTAACACACAATTTTTACTTTTCATTTTTGCTTTCATATTTAATTTTTTTTTATTTGGAAAGCTTTGTATTTGTGCAAAAAAATTCATTATCTTTTTTAAATGTTTACGTTTTATGTCGAACAATTATTTCGAAGGAAAACATTGTCGCTCAGTCAGTCAAAAATCTATCATATAAATTTAAGCTTAAATAAGTGAAGTTTTTTTATACTTTCGACATGGCCTTTAATTTTGCCAATATCGAAATATTTTATTTGGTCTTTATTTAGGCGAAAGCCTCTCGCAATTATAATCAATATATTTTTTGTTGTTTCTTCTTCATTTATAATAAATTAAAGCTAAATATTCATATGTTTTAAAGTTTTTCTCGGAGTTTTTTTTATTTTTGTCGAGATAAAAATATACGGCTCAGATGACGGACACAAATCAGACATTCATACCATTAAGCGGGAACCCCCTTTTAGAATCTGTCACTACAAACTTTATAAACTTTATACCAGAAATAAATTTAATCATTTATTTTAGAGAGATTTTTTTAAGTTAGCGCCTTATGATCCAATTACTATAGCCATTAATCAATAGATATATTTTTATGAGCACATTTTTCCTAATGAAATTGCTTTGCTTCTAGGGATTGTTTTCCAAAGATCTATCAATAACTTGCCATTTTGAATTCATTAACGGATTTTACGATCTTTTTAATCTCGTCTTCGTCTTATTCTCATCGCTTTCATATATATTAAAAAATAGAATTATTCCAACTTAGTCGTTTGGTTTAACGCATAGTGTTATATTTGCTGTCTTTATTTTTATCACCTCATTATTGTATTCAAATTTTCAAAATCGTATAAAATAATTCCTATCAACATAACATATCAAATATATACCAAAAAATTATTTGGGTTTGTTGTTTGGCAAAGTGAGTTAGAACCATAATTAATAGTATTGATTTAATAATTTAAAAATTTTGAGGCTTGAAGTTTAATGTTTCCATTATAGAGAAACTTAAACTGTAGTTAACTGTACTGTACTTGACTGTACTCGTTTAAAGAGTCAGTTCCACTAGCGTTGCTCATTTCTTGACTGAAAAAATTCCAAAAACATGTTATCAGCATAGAATGATACCAAAACAGAAACTTGCTGTACACCACTAAAGATATCCACGAAAACGGCCCCAAGACGGAACCTTGCGGCTACCACTTACGGTCTGTGAATTTAGTTGCTTTATTCTTTAAATTTTGTTTGCAAATTAAAAAAAAAAAACGAAAAGAGGACTACGGGTAATAGATTTTAGAAATAAAAATGTCACAGTTAAAAAATTCCCCTCTTTCATTCTTTACTAATTGTAATGATAATTAAAAAAATCTTAATCGGTTTTTAACCACTTAATTACTTTTATGTAAATCGTTTTCAAAATTTCTATTATACTTTTTTGAATTATTATGAAAATGTATGAGGGAGAAAACATGTGACGCGCTAACGTAGAGGGGGTAAATAAAAGCACATAATCCATCATGTGAAGTATATAACTAGTTTTGTTTTTCTTATTATATATTTACAAAGTTGGAAAACACTGGATTGTTAAAAATGTCAAATAATTAAATAATTAACCAAATTAAAATAATATTATATTATTCAACGAGAGTATAATAATTGCTAATAATAAATGAGGGTGAATTTTGAGAAACCAGCCGAAAGGCGAGTGGCGTAATCACCCAAATGATTAATAGCTATTATAAGCAAGTAGAATACTATACTTTATCCACGGCCATTTCAAAGGTTAATCGGTTTATTTTTACAGACCCGTGGTTTATAGGCCTATTAATCACGGCCGTGGATAAAATTATTTTATACCTAATGAAATATTTTACATATGTATGTGCGCGTCTAATAATATTAAATTAATATTATTAAAAGTTAGTAACACACGAAACATTTTTGTGTTATTGAAAGAAAAGTAGAAAAAAAATAATTTTTTGAAACACGCAAAATGATTATCAAAAAGTTAAAGAAGCAGCTTTGTTGAAAGTGGATTAAAGTTCTTTTGTTATGACTTAAGAAATGAACGTTGTATTATCCATGAAGTTAATAGTGCTATCAAAAACGTTGTGAAACTTCTTAAAAATAATAAAATAAAAGAAAAATCAAAAGGTCCGTTGTAAGTTGATCATATAGTAAATTGCGAAAAAAAAAACAACCTCGTACCCAACGATTTAATTTTAAGTGCTCTTTTATTTCGTACTCAAAATCAACTAATTTATTTCACACTACATTTTGGCTGTTAAAAAGTTATGCTAGTTTTTTTTTGTTATATATTGAATAGCAAAATTCAAATGTGGCCGATTTAATAATATGACAGTAGATTTAGAAGCTGGCTTGTATGTGTTGTATTTGTAAACAGTTTAGTTACTAAGGGTGTAATAGTAACTCCCAGGGGTCTAAAGCCGGCTGGTGAAGTCGTTTTACTAAAAAGGTACCTTATGCCTCTTTATGGTTACACCCTGACTTATTTTCTGCATAGTTGAATTAAATTGATCTTGTCATTATTCTGTCATCTCATTCAAAAAAATCTCGACCAATCTGCCTTTCTATTAAAATTTGTTCGTGCTGCCCTAGGTGTATTAAAAGGCGGACCCTTCATATTAATTTTAATTTATTATCTAACAATAGACAAACAATATGATATGGTATACTAAATAGATATATATTATTTTATTATACATAAATATTCCTTTTTTTTATCATGTACCCTTATTTAAGATTCGTTATAAATTAAAAATTATAATAATATTTAAAATTGAATCCGTTTATATTGTGTTTCTGTTTTCATTTTTTTACGAGTTTTTTTATTATAATTAGTTTCTATTTGCTTTTGTGGAAATTATGCACACGAAATATCACTTTTTTTAAATCCGTAATTTAAATTTTTTTGAAACAAAGAAAACAAGACAAAGAAAACCAATTTTATAATCTTGTGAAATAATATTTAGAGAGAATCCATTCTTATTTGGACATTTTCAAAGTTTCTTATTTTTTCATGAAATACATTTGTATCCAAGAATGTTTTGTCTAGGACGTTTTTTGGCGATTTTGGGAAATTCGAAAGTACCGTATAATACTATTCTAGTTCTACGCGCTGTGAATAGTATAATAATAAAATTATTACATATTAAACAATAGTTTAAGAAAAAAATGGCTTTATCAAATAAAATTTTACTAAAGTCAAAAATTCTCTTAGTGTATATTTATGCTTTTAGTAGTAATAGTATTTCCTTTGTAGAAATGAATGAAATATCGGTAAAAGTCAAAAGATTAAAAATAAATCCGGTAAAAGGAACACCTAAATAGTTCATTGGATATAGAAAATCATTGTTAAGGCCTTAAAGTCATTTATGAATAGAATTTTACACGAACTTCCTGTTTTTGATGCAATTTGTCGAATTCAATGAGGTTATTACAATAAGCATTGAAAAGTGACTTTTAGAGCTCATATTAGATTTAATGTGAGACTTTCTATTGTATTTTTTTTTTGGGTATAATAATAGCCCTTACCTGAAATAGGATTAGGATAATAGTTAAACCATTTATTTCCTACCTACTTAAAATGATCAATCTTATTATTATTTAGATTATTTAGCCAAACTTTATGACACACATTTTCGTTTTTCCTTTACTAAATTTTACTTTTTCCATAATAATTGAAAAATACTGCTTCCTCTAATTTGGAGGCTCTAAATAATATTCTCCTTCTGCTCCGAATACTATATATTTTTTTCGGTGTCGCAAGTATTTATAACTTTAAGCACTTTTTCGAAAAGAACAACAGATCAGAAAAATAGGTAGTTTTTTAGAATTCTTATCGATTACAATCTCATATCGGCGTGGCAGCTCTCTTCTAATAAAAAGCAGAACCAAGATTCAGAACTCTCCGATTTCTTCGTTACTTTCTTTTCTTGTTGTTTTTTGTTCTTGTCATTTTTATGTTGTCAACTACTTCTCATGGCAATATTAGGAACAGAGCTACTTGGATAACAATCTTAAAAAATTACATTTTCGCTTCTTTATTGAGCAAAACACAATATGGGCCATGAAAGTGCATGTTTGTGCCTACCGTATAACGTTCTTGCTCTGCAGTAATCGATGCTACCCAGCTTGCGAAAGTCAGTACAATTTTACAAGTTTTTCTAGTGGAAGAGCACGAAACACGAACTGCGTTGTAGTGTACGCCATTACCAACTGTATACAGAAACAGCATATTTACAGGCACCTTTTCGATATAACAGATATATTGGGCCAATATTATTAGCAGTGCCATCTATGACAAAGAGGTCGAACTAACAAGTTTAAAATGGGGTGGCAATATTAGGAACATGCCAATAATTGGCTCACCCTCCTTAATAAGGGTAATACATATATAGAGTAACAGAAGCTATATTAAATACAATATTAGTAGGAAAAGTAGTATCAACAAAATATATTTAATAAAGCGATAATTAAACAAGTAATAAAATGGCACGGTTAAGTTAATTCGGAAGAGCGTTCGAGTTATTTACAATGTAACAATACTGTTCATCCCTTAGTTTATCCCCATCGCTACATTTTGTTGGCTACAAACGATCTCCACTTTAATTGATGATGGGTATAAAATATTTTAGTGCTTTAACGATGATCGTCTCTCATTTTGTTTATTCCCAAATTAAGTAGATTACAAACTAAATAACATTGTCTAACTTCTTCACACTTTTAAAAAATCATGAGAAAATGTTTTTACGAATTAAAGTACTAGAAGGCTCAGCTTCAAACCAAATACATCTTAAGTGATAAACTAATTGTTAACTTAAATTTTATATAAATCGAATTACATACGACGACAAAAAAGTTAATGACTAAAGGGCCCCACCTTTTCGTGAAATATGCAACTTTTGTTTTGAATCCATGAAATATGCAACTTTTTAAAATAGGTGGGGGGAGGCTCAATCGGAACAGTACCTATTTATGTTATTCCTGAAAAATATTGTTACTTTTTATTTTCTTTAGGTTTTTTATAGTTTTATTTATTTTTTTTAAAGCAAATATATTCTTGTTTTTGTAAGAATACGAAAAAATTTAAAGCAGACATATTTGAAATTGAGCTAAATATTTATGGAATCATATAAAACCAAAAGGAAAAATCATAAGAGGCAGAAATGAAAATTTAGACTGTTATAAAAGTTTAGTACAAATAAAATGTTTCCATGATTTTTAACAATAAATCCGCTAAAGTGGCCCCATATAGACATTCAAGCAACATAATACTGTAACTCCAGGTAGGTTGACTTCTACAGCCAGGGTCACGGCTGCAAGAGTCATAAATCCAACATAGTATCGATCATACTACAGCTCTTTCTAACCATTTAATAAAGTGTTCTTTTTTAACATTTAAAAACACTGATTTTCATGTAGAACGTTGGTTGCGTTTTTCTCAGTGTGACATTAGTCAGCAAAATCTTATAATTTTAAGTGATTATGTTAATAAGGGGTTACTTTTTTTAATGGTACGCACCTTTTCACTTTTAAAAGGTGCAAGATAAAGAATAAAAAACATGTGAAAATTTGAAAGATGAAAACAAATATATAGCCTTTTTTATGGACTTGAGTAAGGCTTTTGATCCTGTCGGTCCGAAATTACTCTTAAAAAACTTTTCATTTATGATTCGATATATTTTTGTCTGAGGGCTAGGCTATTATCAGTAAACGAAGATCTGCTTTGGAGTGCCTCAGGGGTCCCAGGGACCTCGATCGATTGCTTGTTAAATTTTGATTTTAAATGTTAATACCATAGCAAATGTGCCAGCAGAGGACAAACTAAAATATAAAATGGAGGACACTAGTGCCCTCCGTGAATCTTTGGTAACCCTCGATCCAGGTTCTTTGTTAAGTTATCAACGTATCTAAAGAACTTCAGTGCCCCTCCTCCCCCAGTGAAAATTCCTTAAAATGTCTTCTGTGTGCCGCGGCATGCCGGTTAGGTCAAATTACAGTATAACAACCGATATTACCACATATCACCAAAATTAAATCCTTAAATATTAACAACACCCCACCTTTATTATATTTACTATTTTTATTACTATAAATACACATCAAATATTTTTTATTATTGTACACCAAACAATACGTCATTCTTTTTATAAATTTAATTTCTGAAAAGAAATTGCAGAGAGGATACGGTGATAAAAAAAAATCTGGCTGTGAAAAACTTTTTGTACGGTACCTTTATTAATTTATGGATTCTGGAATAGGCGATGATTATTTTAATGCCAAATTAAACATATTCTTATATTAATAGGTTTGGACTTTTTAACTTTTTCTATTTATTCACGTATAAACATTTAAATATTATTATACGTTATATTCAATATAACGTGCAGTGACTAATAACTATACTGCTCTCCAATAAGGAATTCCGCTTAGACGAAGTTACCCGAATTGATATGATCTTCGCGGGCCTTTCATATATTTGATCATTTAATTTCATTTCGCATTTAATACAAAAAAACAACTTCCATGGTATCTGAACTTGAAAAAATCCGGGAATGCTTCGTATTCCATAGTATACTCCTCACAGTGGATACTATATTGCGTTTTCTCTCGATATACTTTCTAATATTTTTATTATCATTTTTGTAAGTAAGGGTGTGTTCGGCAAGCTATAGACTCTGAGCATAAGCCTCTAACAACGACCTTACAATATGGGCTGCGTCCAAAACGAGTCTCTTTTGCATTGCGTTATTCTTATTTTTATTTTTGAAGTGGGTTTTTCAAAAACAATAGATGTATTTCTCTCATAGAACTTGTTTTTTTCTGAAATTTAAGTATCGCTCCCACATTTCGTTCTTGAGCAAAAAAACGTGACATACGGACGAAGACGGATTTTTTGAAAGTGTTTAGAAATCGATAAAAAGTAATTGTATATAAAAAATATGGATGTAGGGTACTTTTCGACAGATTTGGTAATTTAAAAACCATCCTATTCGTTACAGTAGTAAATACTACGATTTTGTATATTTGGAACCCACCCCCTTGCAAAATTAGTTATTAAATACAAGTTTTTACAGTAACAATAACAGAACAGTTATGTTTTACTGTAACAAATTGTATTTATTAAAGTTTCAAAGGAATTCCAAATAATCTTCCAGTAGTTACTACGGCAACGAATTATCAGTGTACTTTTCTAGCACGTAGTGATGCGAAGAGCATAAAAAGGGACATATTAGAGCAAATCAAATTATTTACCCCTATTTTAACATGTAATATCTAAAAGGCTTTTAGCACAGAGGGTTTGGTTGATGGTTTTCAACCCCAACGTTCATAGATTCTAACCATGTCAAAGCGTAATTGAGTGAAACTATCTCAATGATACTAACTATTTAGATGACTTTTAAATTAGATTTGTATTTTATTACAGTTTCATTTCATTCGTTTTAATAAAACATTAATTTATATATTCAAACTTAATTACTTTTTTTAGCAAGATTTATTTGAAACACTTTATATCGATCCTTTTTCAGGGCTTTTACTTCATCAGTTTTGTACTCAACAATGTTTTTTGTGTATGAGGGACTTGAAATTGACGTTTGAATATCATAATAAAGAAAAGGGTAATGAGAGAAAGATTATCACCCTCAGTTTTAAATTAAATTTGTACCATAGATTCCATAAAAGAAAAATAAATAACGATTTAACATAAAGCAAAATCTGAATCCAGTTGGGAGACTTAAGTGTAACTATCTGACTGATGTTGCTGTTTGGGTAGATTTAGAATAAAACTAATAGTCCAGTCAAATAATAAATCTAAATTGCAATAAATTTACAAGGGCTGATACTTTAAAGGGTAGTAGTGTATGGTAACAGAACACCTGTTAGTTTTCACCGCTATCTTGAGTTTTATGAGTTTTAGGAGTTGCTTAATATGCATATTACGATAAAAATGCATATAACCAATTTTTGTGTGTTTCTTTTTTTGTTTTGGTAGGGGCGCCAGGTGGGCGCCACATTTTGATTGAAAATTTTTATTTTGGAAAGGAAAAAAAAAATAAAATTTTTTAGTAGCTGGGGGCCCCCAGGCTAGAAATCTCACTAGCTTGAGCTTCCCAGTCCACTGGGATGCTGACTACCCCCTCTCGAGAAAAAATCCTATCAACGCGTCTGTACATCACAACTTGCTTATACTATAAATATCTATTATTCTACAATAATTTCTTTTGAAAATTCCAATAAATAAAAAAGGATAAGTAAAACGAAACCACATTGATAAAATAACATGTTTTAGCCAGTTCTAAGTATTTGTAAAACTTCTATTTTCTTTATTAGATTTTCTTAATTTATTGGCAGTTGAATTTATTAAGACTGGGTATTCGTAAAAGAGCTGGCATAATGAAAAACGAAAAGTTTTCCAAATCGTATACTGTTTTATAAAGTTTTTGAAACAAGTTCTCAATATTTTTCTTTGTGTCAATTTGTATCATAAAAATAATTATATATCAAAATTTTATTGCTTGTGCCAATGTTGCAAAGTCATTTTTCGAGTTATTCTTATTATTCAAACTTTTTAATTTGTGTTCAGTTCGCGTTAATTTTTTCCGAACTTTTATAAGCGAACATGTATAAATGGCAATAAATTTGATTTCAAGGAAAAATAAAATTCTCTTTTAAATTGGTCCACTTTTGAACGATCCGTACATTAAAATATCACAATTTGTTTCATTTATGTACCTAATTTGATTTTTACCCTCAGCTTTGCATTCACCTTTCAATCGATAGATCGGATTTTTTACCACACGCCGGGGCATCGTAAGCGATATTTTTAAGTTATACACGTAATAAATCCAAAAAGTATTAGTTTTTTTCGCATAGATTTTTGCTTTCACTACTTATTTGGAAGAAACCCCAATTTTTTGAGTTATTACACTTTTCTTCGGGATGTGCCATGTATAAAAAAAATGTTCACAAGCTCTTAGAAAAGGCGGATGCGAAAGGAACAATGCTCGCAGACAAAGTTTCCTCTTTGCTGCTGTTTTGTGCTGTGCTTGCTCGTGACTTTGCTCTTTTCTCGATCAGGAGATATTTAGAGTAGCCTGGTATATTCAGAAAATTTCTCTTCAATTAATTTTGGACGTTTCAAATATATTCATTTCATTTTCAACATCAACGATAAATAATATTATTATATAGAAACGATAAATAATATTATTATATAGAATCATTCTAACCTAATACAACAAAAAATATGTAATATACATTTTAATAAACGTACATAAATAATATAAAATTAAAAAACATATATATTTTTCTTTTTTTTTTTATTGGCAGTTTATATCTTCCTTCTGCTTTCTTAATTATTTCCCTTACAACACTCTGACGTAAATAAGCTTTAACAGACGATTTGTACTAAACCCCCATTTAACTTTGACAAGAATATTTCTGTATTATAACGCAAAGATTTATTAAGTTTAACTTTTTTTCAATGTAATATAAAAACTAATTAACAACTTTCTGAAAAAGGGTCTTTTTTAGGACTTCGGCGTTTGCAATACTTTTTAAAAACAACACTCATTTGTCAAACAAGCTTAGCAGATCGTAATTTTTCTGTTTGGACTTTTTTTTGTGTATTTTAATGCGACATCTCAGGTTTGGACAAAATAAAGAAACTGTTTAAAAGTTAACTAACGTCGTCATTACAATAAAGAAACAGTGGATATATTTATTTTGGATTTTTTGTTGTTCTCATTTTTTGGCAAAAATATGCGTAAAATAAGCTAAATCTTGTGTTTTTTGCACTTTTGCAATCATCAGAAACAAAAAGTTTATCAAAAAATAGAGTTGGCAAGAATTTGAACTAAAAGTTTGTTTCAGCGTATTAATTAAAAAAAAATTGTATTGTATAGAATTTGTATAATAAACAAAATAACAAATAATTATTTAATTATTATTTAATTATAATCAAAATCTGTGGATATTGGCCACAATCAGAGAAAATGTGCTCCATTCCTTATTTTAGAGCCGATCCTTTTTTCGTTTTTTTTTTTAGATCTGTGGCACCTTTTTGCGCGGAGGCCAGTATACTCTCAGTCGGACACTGACTTTTTTCTTATTAGGTTCTTATAACTTTCGATTTTTTTGTCTGGTATTGAATTTTTGATATAATTATTAAAATATTTTTGTTGCCAATTCAACTTCATAAAAGCAGTACTTAAAAGTAAATTCCATACATGTATGTGTATGAAAGATATACAGTTAGCAAAAAAAAAATTTTTAAATTTAGTTTCAAAATATGCTCATAAAATAAAATAATTGCATGGTTAGACTTTTTATTATTTTTTAATATTCTAACAGATATTTAGGCTTTATAAAGATCAATTATGAAGAATAAAAAATATTTAACGAGGGTTTTTAAATATACAATTAAATTTTGTTGCATATGCATTAGTGCACCATATTGACAAAAACACAAGTGTGTTTGAGATAATCATTAATAAAATAGGCATTAAGTCATATTATCCAAACTAATAATAAATCAGATATAGTTATGGTGAAGTCTAAATCTAAATGATCCCCGTTTGTATTAGATGCTACCCTATTTTAGAAAACGGGAACAGAGGCGTCACTTACTGGCAGGCCAAAGAAAAAAGGTTTTAAAATGCAACAGCACAGTTATTCAGGTTTAAGCGTTTTTATCTTTGATTGAATTAACTTCAAATAGGATGCATTCTTTCTCTAACAAGTGCACCTTTTTCTTGTTCAGGCTCTATTTTTTAAGTTTAACCTCTTCAGGTCTGGCAAAAAAAAGTATAACTTAGTTTTTTTTTCTTCATTTAGAACTTTATCAAACACATATTTTTCTTAAATAAATATTTAAAAAGATAACAGTGGCGTAGAATTTTTTAGATTTTAAGGTGCTGAAATAATTTTAAAATATTTTCAATATTTCATTGAAAGTTGGTGTATAGGGGTTTTGGGGGTCGCTAAATCTGAATCTGATATTAAAAAAAATTCTAACTCCATCCCTAAGGGAGGGGGATGGGGGAAAATAGTTTTTTTTACAGTATTTTCATAAAAATTGGTATATAGGGGTTTTTGAGGTCGCTTCTGATAATAAAAAAATTCTAACTCCACCCCCGGGGGCGGAAGGTAGTGAATTTTAATTGTTTTTGGGGTCGATAAAACTAAATCTGATAAAAAAACTCCATTGTACGTAGTTTTTTTTTCTCAAGTTGAAATTCTCAACATTAAAACTAACAATTCTTGATACTAGAAATATTTTCATGAACATACTATTTTATGTGTATACAATATATATGTATGTATTATAATACGTCAGATTTTGGGGTGTGAGATGACGTACGTCCCTGAATAGGCAAGCAAAGCATTTATCCCTTGTGGTAAGCTTTCCAGCTGACGCCCATATAATAACTCAAAAAACACGTCAGATATATGAGTTCACGAAATGTGTCCACATATCTGTATTTTCATAAAATAAAACTCCAAATAGGAATTTATAGTGTCAACCACTATCGATGATATGTGGACACTGATAGCCAACAAAATTTCACCCATAAAAATAAAAGAAATGCAATTTTTAAAGGGAAATTTAAAAAGACAGACAGATGAGTAAAAAAAATGAAATCAGATTTTTGTGAACTGTAGAGGATTAAAATTTACCAAATTTTAATGATTTCAAAATAAAAAATTAAATAAAATAAATTAGGAAATTGAGTGTTTAGCGCACTAGATCTGTCTTTTAGCTTAAAATTAATTCCTTGGAAATGATTTAATACAATTTGATTGTATTTTCAGAGGATTTTTTTTATGAAAATCTTTATACCGCAAATCCCGGTTTTCTCCTTCCTCGTCTTAGCATCTTTTTTCTCTTCGGCTCATGTCAAATGCTGATGTAGGATGTTTACTGTTTTAGTTTCAACAGTCTTCGCAACGAAAATCTTTATGTTGCTGCCCAAACGGTAAATCCTTTTGATTCTTACACGCTTGCTGCTGCTAAAAAAAGTCAGGAGCAGCAGAAGCGGAAAGGATAACAGTTACAGCTGCAACAGGATTATTCCTTAGGACATAATATAATTTAAATGTATTTTCGGGAGGATATTTTATGAAAATCTTTATGTCGCTGCCGCAAATCCAATTTGCTATTTCCTCCTCATCTTCTACTTCTTTTAGTAGCAGCGGTAACATTTGCAGTTATATTTTTATCTCGCTACCGCAAATCCCAGTTTGCACTTTTTCGTCTTCTTCTTTATCGTATTCCTCCTCCTTTTCTGCTTCTGTCAAATGGCGATGTAAAATATTCACTTTCCATGTTTTAGTCTCAGAGTCTGTATAAAATTTTTTTGTCGCTACCGCAAATCCCAGTTTGTACTTCCTCCTCTTCATCCTCATCTTCTTCATCTGTCAAGAGGAAACAGTTGCAGCGGTAACATTTGCAGTCATTTTTAGTTTAATTTTCATGTTTTATTTTCAGATTTTGTATACAAATCATTATGTCCTTTTTCTTCTCTTTTATCTACTTCTTTCAAATGACGTCTTTTGTGATTACTCGCTAAACTTAGTAAAACAAAAGCGAAAATTTGACCATGGTAAACGAGCTGGCAAAGAAAATCCTTGTCGCTACTGTTACTGCAAATCCCATCCCATTGAGAAGAATTTTAATCAGATAATCAGGATCTTCGCCACACAGTTTTATTTAAAGGAAATCCAAAAAAACTTCTTTAAAACATTTTAAAAAGTAAATAAAAATATTAAAAAACTTGGATAAAATAAAGATGTGTAAATATATATAAACTTGTACAGTTGTAAATATAAGTATAGATTTTTTTTTAAATGTTGACAGTTGTATATTAATTTTGCAGCTAATAAATTTATTGGCAAAGGATATCAGATTTCAAAAACAATAATTTAAACAAAATTCAAGCCCATATCATTTTTAGTTTAACCTTCATAGTGAAAAAATGTGATCGTTTCTTTGAAATTTTTCAGTTTTTAATTTTCAACAGCTTCTAGCTTATTTCACGTCCGTTTTATACTCCACGTTTTTTAAATCAGCGCATTAAAATCTATGTTTTCAGCTTTTTTTTTATTTTAAAAATTAAAAAAAATATTGCTCTGCAGAATTAAAAAAAAAAATGTTTAATCAACTTTATTTTCCGAAAATAAATAAATTAGATTTAAAACTTTTAGTATCTATTTATTAAATGAAATAGGGTTTCTTAATCTAATTTAACAATAAAATAACATCCCCTTCGAATTTATAGATTTGAATGTGATTTCTATGTCCTTATTGTAGCGTTTTCTGAAGTAAAGTCATAAAGGCGAAAAAGCAATAGAGTTAAAGGAATGAAATTTGTATATTTTTATTTATTGCTGTAAGGGTGTAACATGGGTCCACACAGAGAAAACATTCATTCAAACAATCAAACAGTTAAATATAGTCGACGTTTCGAAAACATTTATTTTCGTCCTTAGGACAAGCAAATGCATATTATTAGTTAAAAATAGATTTTTTGGTAGCTCATTGCCATAGCTTTCGGAGCTTCTAGCACCCAAAGGAACCGGATCCGGACCCTAGCAATTTGAAAATATTTTAAATGTACTTTAAGACATATATAAAATACAGCCGGGAGAAAATAATGAAATAAAAATGGACACCAGCTCTCTGACTATTAATGGTGGAGGTCGCTTGCAAAACAACTTTACCCTACGATATATCAAAAACGCTTTTCCTATGCAAAAATTTCGAATAGAAAATCAATTAGAAAGAAAACCTATCAGTTGAATATGTAATTCCGTTCTATCTGCATATGCAGATATATTTTTAATTCTTATCAATCCGTATATACGATTTGAGAAATTGAATCCGTATCTAACTGCATATACAGATTGAATTGCTTCTCACCGACGTTTGAAGCAAAAAAATCGATATAAGATGATGTTTATAAAGTAAATTATTGAAAGGAAATTGTATACACATTATACGATTTTCAATGGATAGGATAGATTATTTTTCTATCCGTTTAATCTGTTATTTTGTATTCAGAATCTATCTATTTCAATCTTTGATTGTTTTAATTACTGATTGATTTTGAATCCGAAATTTTTATAGGGTTGACACAGACTTGTAATTTGGAGAAAGATTTTCTTAGTAGAAAAAATTTGTGCCAAATTTCAAGTATAGGTATGTCTAAGCGTTTTACGCAGGCAACTTCAAAACCACAAACATAAATGGTTACAAGGGCGTATCCAGGATATTTTCGGGGATACGCCCTTAAATGGTTACTCTGATGCCTCAACTGCCCTTTTACAACTTTAATTAAGTTTCACATTATTTTCTCCGTGTGGAAAACCTAAAACTACTATTAAATCAAATAAAACTTTATAGTCTTGCCACATGTACATCGAACCATTTATGTAGAGTAGTATAGCAAAGGTGTTCTTAAGGATTATTTCTCCTGAATTTTAGACCTTAAAAGAATACGATGTCAAGATAAAAACAGATATCCTATATAATTTTGTCCTAATGCCACATTACATTGCATATCCTTTTTCTTACTGAAAATGATTTTTTTCTATTGTTTTCAAAAAGTTCATTTTGGTTCACAGCAAACGGTTTTTACAAAATACATTAAAATTGCAAAACATTCGTTTCACAATACGCACTT
>CAUEHQ010000741.1:0-19673 GCA_958510825.1 Brachypterus glaber | reverse complement strand
TTTTCCAAAAAAGTTTTATAGGACGTCAGTACTATAAAATTAATTTTTATTCACTAATTTTGACGACATGTTAAGTTCCTCATGATTTTTTTTTTTAATTTTACAATACACTTTGCGTGCAAATTGTTTAAAAAATTTCCTTGATTTATAACCTTTAAAATGATGTATAATATGTCAAGAAAAACTAAATTTTTTTGATAGGAAATGTCACATTTGTAAGACACATACGGGTTTCAGTTTAGGCTGGGATTAACAATTTCAGGTAATGAGTGAAATACTAGAGTGTTAAGTTAACATTTATTTATTGAAATATTTTTAACTGACTAAGATAAAGCCTACAGTAGATTCTCAAAGTATCCGCCATGATTTCTTATGCAATATCGTGCCCTTTTTTTATTTCACTGCGTGTAATTCTATTACTCAAGTTGTCCCTTAAGTGTATTGCCGCGTCTTGTATTCGTTCAATTAGCTGGTCTCTGTTGGTTATTTCAACTGCATAGACCCTGTCTTTCATGTGCCCCCACACATAGAAATCTAAAGGTGGTAAATCAGGGCTCCTTGGTGGCCATAATATCGGTCCCCCTCTACCAATCCAACGATTTGGAAACCTCATTTAGAAACTATCGAACAGCGAACCTATAATGGGCTGGGCATCCATCGTGTTGGAAAATCATTTCAACCCTATTTTCTAATGGAACAACATCCAATAATTCTGGCAAAACATTATTCAAAAATGCCTCATAAGCTTCACCATTCAAATTGTCTGGTAAAAAGTGAGGACCGATCAATGTACGGCCAAGTACACCCATCCAAACATTTACACTAAATTTTCTTTGGAAACTCGATTGTCGTGTCATATGTGGATTATCCTGTGCCCAGAAGTGCAAATTGTGAAAGTTAGTAATACCTTCTCTACTAAATTTAGACTCGTCAGTCCACAAAATTCTAGACAAGAAATTGCGATCATCAATGTCAGCATTTAATAAATATCTGCAAAAGCTAATTCTGCGTTGGGGATCAGCTTCCTCCAGACCCTGGACAGGTGTATAATGAAATGCATGTTGGCCTTGCTTTGTGATAAACCTAACTCAGAAGCCACTCTTCTTGTGCTGGTAGTTGGATCTTCTTCAAATCTTTCTAGAACTTCTTCATCTACATTTACATTAAGTTCAGGAGCTCCAATGCGTGGTCTTGGTATAACATTACCGGTTTCAGCAATACGACGGTATGTCGTACTGAATACCCTTTCATTGGACACGCGTCTATGTGGGAACCTTTCTTGATAAACCCGTCGAGCTCTGGTAGCGTTTCAATCACAAAATCCATATACAAACATAATATCAGCGTATTCAGCATTTGAAAAGGTTGCCATCATGAATGAATATAGAACTTTTATTTCGCCTTTATTTATACAAAATTTCTAATACCTAAAAGATTAATTTGTATAATCCCAGAACAAATTACCTGTAATTGGTTCAATATTATTTGTAATTAGTTTAATATTACCTGTAATTAGTTCAATATTACCTGTAATTGTTTATACACAAATGATACATCAACCCCTCATTATTTCACGTACTACCTGTCTGGAATTGTTAATCCTAGCGTAAACTAAAACCTGTATGTGTCTTACAAATGTGACATTTCCTATCAAAAAAAAATAGTTTTTCTTGACATATTATACATCATTTTAAAGGTAATAAATCAAGAAAGTTTTTTAAACAACTTGCACGCAAAGTGTATAATAAAATTAAAAAATAAAATCATGATGAACCTAACATGCCGTCAAACTCATCGAATAAAAATTAATTTTATAGTGTTGTACTGACATCCTATAAAGCTTTTTTGGAAAAGCTATAACTGCGTGACATGTGTCACTAAGTAAACTAACTAATAAAAAAAGAATCGTTTAAATATCCTTAATACTTTTCGAGAAATTTTGAAAAATGTAATCCTGGACGTGATTTTTAACCAAAACTTAAAAAAATCAAATATCTCCAAAACTAATAACTTTTGGATAAGGCAATATAGGGTTCAAAAGACTCTAAATAACCTGTAAAATCACCTCCTCAAATTAATGTATCTACTTCTGACTCACCCTGTATATATTTTACCTAAAGGAATTTTTATTTTTATTTGAATGTCCATATCTCAAAAAAAAGCTGATCGAGCAAAAAAAAATTCTGGAATCAGAGTATGAAAAATGGTCAGAATCAGCTAAAATTTCTCGGGCACCAAATTGAGTAAAGCTTCATATGCTTGTAATACTGTTTCATGAAGAGCTACAATAAGCCTATGCTTGGACTATTATATCGTCGGCTTACAAGTAAAAGGCATCAAGTCACTTTTTTGCAAAAATGGGATTTTAATGGCACTGTAATTAATTTTTGATGATCTATGTATAGGTAAACCGAACTAACTTCTAGGTGGACTGCCAAGGGAGTTAGCCATTATACAAAACGCACCAATTTGATTTTGATTAAAATTTTATCTGGCAATATGCACTAAGTCACTTAGTGCACTTAGTGCGTTTTACTTGTAGATTATTTCAAATGTTTCTGCACTAAGCGACTTTTTAAAAAGAGTTAATTTATAAAAATATGATTGCTTGAATCATTTATATGATACGATATCGCCTTATTTCTTGTACTGACAAACGCATACAAATTTTGCTATGTTAAAGTTGATGGAATATAGACAGAACAGGGAAACAGAACTTTACCTGTAAAATAACAATACTTTTTACGTGTACTTTCGATGTGTAGGTAATAATTTAATTATTATTCATATGCTTGTAATACTGTTTCATGAAGAGCTACAATAAGCCTATGCTTGGACTATTATATCGTCGGCTTACAAGTAAAAGGCACTAAGTCACTTTTTTGCAAAAATGGGATTTTAATGGCACTGTAATTAATTTTTGATGATCTATGTATAGGTAAACCGAACTAACTTCTAGGTGGACTGCCAAGGGAGTTAGCCATTATACAAAACGCACCAATTTGATTTTGATTAAAATTTTATCTGGCAATATGCACTAAGTCACTTAGTGCACTTAGTGCGTTTTACTTGTAGATTATTTCAAATGTTTCTGCACTAAGCGACTTTTTAAAAAGAGTTAATTTATAAAAATATGATTGCTTGAATCATTTATATGATACGATATCGCCTTATTTCTTGTACTGACAAACGCATACAAATTTTGCTATGTTAAAGTTGATGGAATATAGACAGAACAGGGAAACAGAACTTTACCTGTAAAATAACAATACTTTTTACGTGTACTTTCGATGTGTAGGTAATAATTTAATTATCATTTGCATTGGTTTTTTTATTATCAGATAATTATCCTTGCTTACTACATAAATAACAAGAAAATAAAAAAAAACTAAAGTTCACGGCAAGTTCGGAAAACAGCCCTTAGAATTGCACCGTGAAGTGTTTAATCATTAATAATGATTCATTATAATTATTGACTTTTGGAGATGCTTCTTTGCCGGCACAGCCGATGGCCTCTGGCATAGTAAGCAGTTTCATATAATTAATAATAATTAATTATTATTATTATTAATTTTGGAAACGTTCTTTAAACAATCAAAGAGTCCAAACCCTTCTTTTAAAAATCTAGTTTTTGAAAATTTCTGTAAACATCTTGTTTTCTACTTTATAGTTATACATTACGTTTAATTAATAGAAGGGTTTTAATTTTAAATAAGTTGTTTTTTATATTATTTTATTGACTTAGTGCTCTTTACTTGTAAGCCGACGCTGTGGGCCTACAAGTAAAAGGCACTAAGTCCATGTCTTTTCTTAAATTTAGTTGAATTAAACTACTTCAATTTTTCTTTATTTAACTGCAAATGGGACATTATTATGTCCAAACATGTCATTGCAATATGCTGTAGTTTGTTTCCAAAAACAATTATTACAAAAATTAAAAAACAACAATGAAAGTTAAATTTGTCAATATCTAAAAACCATGTTT
Organism: Brachypterus glaber; assembly: GCA_958510825.1. Taxonomy (NCBI): domain Eukaryota; kingdom Metazoa; phylum Arthropoda; class Insecta; order Coleoptera; family Kateretidae; genus Brachypterus; species Brachypterus glaber. Next base: position 15,688 of record CAUEHQ010000741.1, on the reverse strand, counting down.
TTGGACTTAGTGCTCTTTACTTGTAAGCCGACTATATTATATCATAGTATAATACTAGGGCCCCTCTAATAATTTTGAAAAAAATATTATTTTTTTTGTATTTCTACATTAAAACATAAAAGGACTGTCGTTTTACAAAGTTTTAGCATAGACTTTTGGACTATTTGTACCATTATATTAATTTCAATTCTCAGATATCCATATCCAAGGTTCTATTTTTCATATTCTATGAAAGGCCATAATTCGTTTATTTATATTGCTGGCCTCTCTTAACAGTGGCTTTTCAATTTTCAATTATGGAATGCGCTAGATATAAAAACTCACCTTTAATATTTTGTTTATGTCAGGTAATGGTCACGAAAAAATAGAAGGTACCTAGTGAAACAAGTCGTATTTCCTTTGGTTTTGAGAAATTTAATAAAGTACCTTCATATTTCTATCTTACAATAGTACGGTTTGTTTCAGTTTGGTTTATAACTTTCGTTTATGAAGATTTTTAGATTATTTTGCAATAAAGTAAAGGTTTTATTTTTTTATATTCTATGAAAAACCATAATTCGTTTATTCTTTCCTCAACCTAGAATACGTCTCATCAAACTGTTTGCGTGTCTCGGCAGAAGCTTCTTTCTTTTTCCAGTTTACATTTTCTACCTTGATCAACGTTACTATTCTGTTTATGTCAGATAATACCCACGAAAGAAAAAAGAAAGTAGTGATACAGATCAACCTACTGTCATTAATTTTGAAAAAAAAAATAATAAAGCTTCTTTATTTTTCTATATTACAATGTGACAGGTCCAGTTTGGTTTAAAACTTTTCAGTACGAAAAATATTAGATTATTTCGTATTATTGTTAAGGTTTTCTTTTTTACGGCAGAATTAGCTCAGCGGTCTAAGGCATCGATATAGCATTGACACTGAGCCAATGATGGTGAATTCACACCTCACTGGCGCCGATTGCCTTTTTCAGTTAATTAATAATTGAAATTTGGCGAAGGCGTACTCCCTAGATATATTGGTTAGAAATTCAGTTAAAGCCGATGGTTCCCTCTACTACTAGCCCACGCAAGTCCTGGACTTAGGGGATGCTTAATTAAGTAGAATAGTATGAGGTTAAAAACAAACATATATTCTATAAAAGACCATAATTCGTTCAATTTTTCCCTAATCTAGAATACCTGTCATAAAACTATTGGCGTGTTTCGACAGTAGCTTTTCCATTTTCTAGTTTACATAATTTACCTTGTTGGAATTAGCCAAACATAAAAAATTATCACCTTTACTGCTCTGTTTATGTCAGGTAATGGCCACAAAATAGAAAGTAGTTATACAGGTCAACCTACTGTCATTAATTTAAAAAAAAAATAATAATGCTTCTTTATTTTTCTATATTACAATGTCACAGGTCCAGTTTGGTTTAAAACTTTTCGGTATGAAAAATGTTAGATTATTTTGTAATATTGTAAAGGTTTTATTTTTTATATTCTATAAAAGACCATAATTCTTTCAATTTTTCCCTAATCTAGAATACGTGTCATAAAACTGTTGGCGTGTCTCGAGAGTAGCTTTTTCATTTTCCAGTTTACATTTTCTACCTTGATGGAATGAGCCAGACATAAAAAAGGATCACCTTTACTGTTCTGTTTATGTCAGATAATAGCCACGAAAAAATAGAAAGTAGTGAATCAAGTCAGCCTACTGCCATAGACATTCCACTGCTAAAGCGGCTCTAAACCAAAGTCTGGTATTTCACGCATCGCGAAATAAAAGGGAAACATTTCTTTGGCGAGAAAGCATTAGGGGAAGTGTCAGAAAACTTAATTAATATATAGTTTATTCTAATATACAGTGTGAAGATAAAAGTACTTTCCCCACTAGATCCTTTAAAGGGTAAATTATTTTTTAGATACTTTCAGTCTATAGTATATACGAGTCGATTTTTCAGTTTACTGTTATAATGTATCTAATAATTATTACTAACCTTCTACTGCTTACTAAGTATTAATTAGTCAGCAGGGTTATGAGAATTATTACTGAACTTTACCCTAGTATGTTACAAATGTAGCTAGCTTTCTGACTACGGGGCATGTTTTGCTTTCATTTTTTTCAAAGTAAAGAAAAAGACAGAGTTTGTTATTTTGCGCGGATAGGTCAAGCCTTGCAGTAGGCTGTGACTCATTAATCGATTTTTGGTATAGTCTGACACACGTGAAGAAACCTACTACGAAAGTCGCCCATTTATACATTATATACTAGTTTAACATATAAAAGTGTTGCTTACCACCAATATTTATAAAAGCAATTTTCACGAGGACTCGCAAACATTCATTACCAGGCGTTGTTGTCATATTTTATTATTTTCAACAGCATTTGATGATTCTAGCTTAATATGTAGCAAGTTATTGTTTTAAAATGTTAATTTGTCTAGGAAGAATAGATTCACAATAAATGCTATTATTTAATATATATTTATTGCGTTTCTAAATATTACATTACTGTTTAGACGTTCAGTCTTGCAACGTCGTATTTTCGATTATAATTTTTTGCCGCATTCTTTCGGCTGTCTTAGAACCGTCAAACAATACTAACATGTGAAGCGCCAGCTAGCGACTCGCATAACTAGCATTATACATAATATTCGAGGCCGTGATTGGCTTGATGTGCCGTTATGTATCTTGTGCGCAGACTAATAAAGTTATATTAGGTTCGCATAGAGCCCTGTTGATAGCGCCTTAGTTAAAGTTATATCCTCAAAACTCATTAGTGATTCTGTTTAACTATTTAACAAGTAAGAATTATAAAATGCGAAAAACACTATAAAAATTGTAAATGTAAATGAGATTTTTTTGGGAAAATATTCACTAAAACAACAAATTCTTCACATATAATGTAGCTTATAATGTAGCTTAGGGCCTGGTCTGACAAGGCCCTTCGGTGCTCTGCAAAAGAAACAAATCCGCTAAAGGCCGCAAAGAAAATAGTGTTCTTTCTTTTTATGCTGGCGCTTTGCTATAAAGTTAAAAGGGCCTTTTTTATTTTTTTATGGGCCCTTTATTAGAAAATCAAGTCTGGCCCTTTTAATTTATTTTTTATGGAAACTGCTAGAAAATTAAAACGGGCTGTTTCATTTTTTTGGGCGGGTGGGCCAATTACTAAAAATTTAAAGAGGGACCTTCTATATCCTTTTTTATTCAGGCAGGTTGCAAGACTAAAACAAAGCCTTATCATTTCTTTTTTGAAGGAAGTTTTGCTGTAAAATTGAAGCGAACTCTTCTTATTCGTTTTTTTATGCAGATCCATTTCTATAAAACCAAAGAAAGCGGTTCTAATTAATTTGTGGGTTCTACGCTGGGGAAACATCAACGGGCCCTTCTATATTAAAATAATACGAAACACACTTTTACTATTAAAAAAATAATTATAAATTAAAAATTGTCTAGCGATCGGGCCCCTCGAGGGGCCCGTAGTATAATTTGGGTGGGGCTCAGCGGCTCGGGCCAGTCCGCCGCTGAGTACCAGCATGGCCGAGCGAGCAGTACCAGTCGAAGTATAAAGTTTCGCCCTAGGGCCCTGTTGACTTTCTACGATAGAAACAGTTTCCGAGTGAGATGACGGAATGAAACTTTTTCCGGAGGCGTATTGACAAACTTGAACTTTGGCCGCTGATGTGCAAACACCATTTTGAATCTACACCTCTTTTTATGAAATCACAATTTTTACAAGAAAAAATGATAAATAAATAAAAATTTATGTCAATCTAGATGATATAAGAAAACAAAAAAAAAATAATCGATACCAAATGGGTGGGGAGAAAACATAAAAAAATATTTTTGACTAGAGTAGTAACTATACTCAAAATTCTATTCATTTGGTACTAACTCTTTTAGAGAAAGGAATGAATTTCATATGCATGAATTAAAAATTAAACACAGTGGCTGTCTGAAAGGGTTTAATGTAAAACTCTTGCCATTCTGATTTTTTTATAAATCGATTCTGGGTCCCTTAAAAAAATTTTGACCCAGAATCGATTTATAAAAAAAATCAAGTGGCCAGAATATCTAAATCTTTCGAAACAAGCACTGTGAAAAGACATCTCGTCCTAAAAGAACACTTTCGGCTCATCTATGGTAGGCAACTTAATGTACAATACGCATGTTGTTTAATGTCAATAACATGACATGGTATTAAAATAAAATAATATAACATTGTGTGCGCCATGGCCGAAACTAAATATTTTCTGGACTGGCCTTTTCGAGAAGACACGGTTCACCTGGGAGATTTTAAATGAAAACTTCGTGGACCCTACATTTTTTCGACTAAAACATACCTGATGACATAAGAAATCAATTCCTTGAAAGAAAATCTTAAAAGGACCTTTTTAAACAGATAAAAAAAACAGTTTTTTGAGTAATAGTCAAAAAATCACGAATGTCTAAATCTTAAACGCTCTCTGGCTTAAAAGTTGCTCCTTACTAAATAACAGTGGCCACTCAAAAATGAGCTAAATCGATTAATGTTTCCACGTAGCTCAAAGCACTCAAACTTTGAAATAAATCTGTACCTGTTTTTCGGATAAAAACTGATTGTATATAAAATTGAGGAAATTTTGGAGGGTTTCTTTGATAATATTTAGAAACAATACTAATTGTGAGAAACTAAAAAAATTATATCCCCCCTCCCCTAAATATAATTTCTGTCAAATAAACTGTTTTTTCACATTAATAAATCACTTTGAAATTAAAATATTTGTTTACTTGAACTAAATCTTTATTTGACTCAAATAAAATTTGTTACAACCAAATAATTTAATTCGCCATATTCATATAAATCCTTTTTATCAGTGTACTAAGCCTAAAGATCCTATTCCCATGCCTAACAAAATTTCGTTAAAAATGTCGCTTGGTTCCTTTTCGATAAGAGGTATCCATTTGAAGTTAATATTTCAACTTGTTCAAAAGTTAAGACTTTTCGACTGTATTTTGTTTTACCGAAAAAATTAAAATGAGACGCGAAAGACAACGAATCTTTTTTAATAAACGGACAGATTAAATGGACGTTTTTATTTGCACAAAGAAATGATTGCTTAAAACAAGTATGTAATAGTTGGACTAAGTGGCTCAATAGTTTGTATATCCGCAAGCATGTTTATTACTTTTAAGTTAAAACTCAAATGTTTTGCTTTTTGAATAGGGCACGGGTCGTCTGAGAGGCAAAATCATGAAAAAAATTCTCCACAAAAAATTACCTTGTACCATGATTCCTTATCGTTTTCCATTAAAAAAAAATGAAAATTCGGTTACTTTTTTTTAATAATTTTCTTTTTAATTTCATTTAAAAATGAAAAAGAAAAAACAATGAAATTAAAAAAAAAAACTTTTACATAGAGGATTTTCAGAATGAAATTAAATTGTTGTTCTTATAAAATATTTTACTTTGAATCAGAATTTGTTAATAAAATTATCCTATAGCATTAAAAAAAATTGAGGTCATATTTGAGAAAATTTCTTTTTTTTTAATTTTGTTTTTTTTATTGCTTTAAGAGATTCATATATTATATCGATAAGCAGCAGCAATTCTAAATTCATATTTGGGGGTTTTCATGGATCTGTATTAATACCAAAAAAATTAATAAATAAATATTCCGATTCAGAATTAGGCCTAGGCCTAAAGGGAAAAGTATTATTTTTTTGACAGCAATATATTCATAATTAAATTAATACTTTTTGTTTTGAAAATTGGTAAAATCAACCAAGTTAGTCAGCAGTCGGGTAAATATTATTGATGTGGTAAGAATATTTTTAATGTTGAATCGGAATATTAATTCAGAATGTCAATGCCGCTTGTCGCTTCTAAAATATACAGCAGTAGAAAATATTATTTGCAACAAGTATCACAAATACTTCATATCAGCACTTTTTTCTCTGTGTGCGCACAGTGCATAGTTTATTTTTACCTATTTAAAATTAATCAATCGACCAACGAAATTTTTATCAGAAATGTTTTTCTCGCTATAAAACTTTGTTTTTCCTCTAATTTAGAGTAAATAATAAAAAAATCTAGCTGGTTTTATACTATATTGGAAAAACGGTAGGCATGGAAAATTCACTGACGATTGCTATATCAACAAGATGTTTTTTATTTTATCCTTACATAATGGTATGGCCTATGGCCTATGGCCTATGGCCTATGGCCTATGGCCTATGGCCTATGGCCTATGGCCTATGGCCTATGGCCTATGGCCTATGGCCTATGGCCTATGGCCTATGGCCTATGGCCTATGGCCTATGGCCTATGGCCTATGGCCTATGGCCTATGGCCTATGGCCTATGGCCTATGGCCTATGGCCTATGGCCTATGGCCTATGGCCTATGGCCTATGGCCTATGGCCTATGGCCTATGGCCTATGGCCTATGGCCTATGGCCTATGGCCTATGGCCTATGGCCTATGGCCTATGGCCTATGGCCTATGGCCTATGGCCTATGGCCTATGGCCTATGGCCTATGGCCTATGGCCTATGGCCTATGGCCTATGGCCTATGGCCTATGGCCTATGGCCTATGGCCTATGGCCTATGGCCTATGGCCTATGGCCTATGGCCTATGGCCTATGGCCTATGGCCTATGGCCTATGGCCTATGGCCTATGGCCTATGGCCTATGGCCTATGGCCTATGGCCTATGGCCTATGGCCTATGGCCTATGGCCTATGGCCTATGGCCTATGGCCTATGGCCTATGGCCTATGGCCTATGGCCTATGACCTATGGCCTATGGCCTATGGCCTATGGCCTATGGCCTATGGCCTATGGCCTATGGCCTATGGCCTATGGCCTATGGCCTATGGTATACGTGAGAAAAATCCCAACAGAAATTGTGACAAAATCGTGAGAAATATCCCAACAAAAACCGCGGCTATTGTGACAAAATCGTAATAAATCGTGATAATTGTGATAAAATCGTGAGAACTCGTGAGGGAAATCCCAATAAAAATCGTGATAATTATGATAAAATAGTGGGAAATTGTGTGGAAAATCGCAGCAAAAATTGTGACAATTGTGATAAATTGTGAGAAATCATGAGGAAAATCGCGAGGAAAATCTCAACAAAATCGTGATAAATGTGATAAAATAGTGAGAAATGTGAGGAAAATCCTAACAAAAATCGTACAATTGTGACAAAAATTCATGGGTTTAGAGCCATAAGATATTTCCATTGTCAAAACAATTTCGTCTTTTAAAAAGATTTTTATACTTCATTGAATAGTAAAACAGTAATTGGAAGTTTCTAAAATACAATCAAACATTCATTTTAAAGAATTCTGTTGTACTTCAAAGTCTATAAACTCCGCTGTTTTATAGGTGAGGCATATTTCCGAATACATAAACCGTGTAAAGCACGAATTGTCACCTACACAAAAGAATATCGATATAGCATAGCATAATTGGAACCTGAAGTAAATTTTGTGAGACTCATCGGCATTACGGCATTTAAAAAAAAGCATATTTGAAAATTTTAATCCCCCTCAGTGGTGAAAATTACTACAAAAATATGTGCCGTTTAAAAAAAATGAAGAGTCCGCTCCATGGGGCCACTTTATTTGAAAAATGGAAAAAATAACAAATTATAGTTTTTTTAATGAAATATATCTCAGATATGTTTGATTAAAAATATATTTTATATCATATTATTCCAAAGGGGGTAGCTCTGCATTAAAAAATATGATAGAAAGTTCCTTTAATGATTTTTTTGAAGGTGCGTTATTTGGGAATTATTATTTTGTGAATAGTATGTAATGGAATGCGTACCATTTCATATCTTCATGGCTTGTTTTTAAGTTCGTTTCCTGACCATGAAAAGCCATGAAGATATGAAATGGTACGCATTCCATTACATACTATTCACAAAATAATAATTCCCAAATAACGCACCTGCAAAAAAAAAATAAATAAATAAATAAATAAAAATATAAGAAAATACATTTTTTGTTTTCAACAAAAATTAATTTTTTGGAAAACTTTTTTTTTTCAATTTTTTTTCGTTTAAAAAAAATGTTAATTTTTTGTTACATTTTTTTATTTGCGTTATTTGGGAAAATGCAATATACCATCCACTGTAAATAGTATATAATGGAATGTGTAGCATTATATATCTTCACGGCTTGCTTGGCTTTAAAACTGTAACAATGTAAGAAATTAAACAATACAAATACATCATTATTATAACTGAGTTGGGCGTAGGTCAAAAAAAGTTCAAGTAACCTAAAATTTAGTATGCAAGCATAGTTTTTCAATTGAAACAACATATATGTCCTATACTGCCCCACTAAGCTAAAAATCCGTAACTCCAATTTTTGTGAATTTTTAATTAACTTTACTCTTAGTTGTGCATTTCTATGGGCTATTTATTAAACGAATCAAATATGAGTAAATAGTTTTATTTATGCAGTTATAAACTTATGAAAATTGCAGTATCTTCAAAATAAAGGACTGTTACTAAGCTAAAAAGCAGTAACTCCAAATAATTTTTTTATTATGAAAGAAAATATTAGTGGAATATCCGACAGACAGTTTTTTATTACCTAATATATTAAAATAAAATAAGAAGGCTGTAAAGCATTAATAATAGTTTTTGTATGACGCTAGGTTTTCCGAAAATAGCAAAAAAAACTGCTGCCAACTAATACTTTTCCCTGTAAGTCTTTGTTCATAAAACAATTATTTTTGAAAACAAAAAAAAATGAAAAGATTTCAAAAAGTAAAAAAAAAAAATAGGAAATGTTTTTTTTTTCAAAAAAGGTTTCTTTTTTCGAAAAACTAAAAAAATAAATGTTTTTGGAAAAATTTGTTTTTACCCTGTTTTACTTCCCTACCCCACACCGAATTTTATCAAATCCCACAACTTTGGATAATTAACCTATGGTCCAAATTTGAAGTCTTTAGCTCAAAGAGTTCTCGAGTTATCGTAGTCACAAATTTTCCGGGCAGACGGACTGACAGACAGACTGAGACACAGTTTTTTTTTTACAGAAATCGGAAACGTGAAAAAAGCAATACAAAATTTTCAGTTTTTTTTTACCAATTCCAGACTTTTCTTGGGTAAAGTAAAATTTATTTTTAAAAGGAAATTTAAAAATTTATTTTTTATTTTTGGTTTGTTTTCTCTTTATCTTGTCACTTACTGCTTTTTAAATTAGCATTCCTAAAAAAATTTACTACGAGATACTAAACTAAAAAGCAGTAAGTGTCATTTTTTTATATAAATAAATAATTAATGATTGCCTACTTGTGTTATAATAAAGACTTTAAACCTAAAATTATACGCCGACTTACTGTTTTTGCCATTATCTCAGTTTTATTAAATATGGAGTTACTGCTTTTTAGGGTAGTAGGGGTGCATAGTTAGAAAAATTAGAAAAAAGTATTTTTTTGCAATGCCCTAATGTACAATACTATTGCGTGTAGGAGCGAGGATGCATTTATTTGTTTCTACAACTGATTTTCGCTTTTTATGTTTTGTTTCCTTTACCGTATTATGCTTTGTATAAAGTCGCACATGCAAAAAATTCGGGGAACGTAATATTTAAAAAGAAAATATTCTATTTATATAGTTTTTTGTATATCGAAAATAAGCACTTCCTCTAATGGCATGCTTAAAAATATATCGTATTTGTAAAATAAACAACAATATCGTATGCGTAAATAAAATAAACAATCGCTAAATTTGCACATACCTATATAATATGTAAAAATCCTTGTTTTCGCAGGGTCCGGTCAGTGGGCCGAAACAGAACTAACAGTTTTATGTGGCAAAGCTGCAGTTTGATTTCTTTTAAAAATTGGTGAATGCGGATTTTTTTTGACAAATTGAACCCGTCACTCTTGGCGTATTTTTTTTTGTGAATGCGATAAATCTTTAATATAAAAATTATTATGTTAAAAATATAAAATGAATTGTGAAAAATAATTTGTTTTTAATGAAAAGGCTTTAAAAGTTCAAATAACAATATATTTATTATACATTTAAGTCAAAACAATAAAGAATATCAAGGACAGAAATTTTTAATGTTAAACAACATTATAAAAATATTAATTTATTATTCCATCAATCTATTTTCTAGTCATCGTACAAGTCTTCAACTTGCTACCATTCAAAGTCTCCAGACTTGGAGAGGTATGAGTAGTTGTCTACATCTAGCAATAGATGGCGCACAAGTCTACATCAATCTAATGGCTATATTCCTTTTGCGAATAAAGTCTAAAACCGTTTTCTTAATCAGTGTGCAGACTTGGTACTGAAGAGGGCCAGTAGCCCGAAACTGTCAGTCTACCAATATCACTCTGTACGATGATTAGAAAATAGATTGATGGAATAATAAAATAAAGAATATGTAAGTGATTTAGCGAATTGGTATATTAGCGTAAAAAAAATATTCAATTTCCAAACTTACCAACAACTTTTATTAGTAACATGACTTTAAGGAGTTTATATTTTTATTCCTCAGTACTAGTCCAATAAAATAAAATTGTTTCCTTTTTTTCAACAACTAAAAGGTTACTAAAAAATAAAGAATAGATAATTTAAGATAGAACTTTTTTTAACTTGCCAATTTACCACGGCGAACTAAATCAATTTAATTTCACTATATGAACCATTTTTTATTGACATTATTGACATTTTTTAAAACACACATTATAAAAATTATATTTATCCAATACACACAGATAATGAGACAATTACCAGCTTTATTTTAAATAGATAAACTCAATAATAACCCCTGCATGGCTTTTACTTTATTAAGTGGATAATTATTTATTTTACCCTGTCACTTGTCAAATTATTTTCTTGTCAATGTCATTAAAATTTTTAATAAAAATATGAATTCCTAAGCTATTTATTGGATAAAACATGGTATGGCACTCATGGGTAAACCGATATTGCCCTCTTGAAAATTAACCTGCTTGGCTGACGCCTCGCAGGTTAATTTTGTCATGGGCAATATCTTACTTTACCCACTAGTACCATAAATAACTATTTCTTATAAATTGTAATTTATTATTTTTTTTTTGACAAAAAAAAAATATGCAACCTATTATCATACATCATTTTTTTCAAATCTGTTATAGATATAGGGTGTCCTATAAACTTTTAGTTTTTAGTTCCGTTTCGGCCCACTGACAGGAACCCGTTTTCGCATGCGCGCGATTTTAATCCAGTTCCCGTTTATTGTAAAAATAGCAGTTTATGATACAAGGACAAAAAATACTGTTTTTAGGGCGATTACGGTTGCCAACTTCGCTCTTCGAGTTCAGATGGCAATCTCCGTGATCTCCCTAAACAGTTTTCGTGAGTGTATCATACACGATTTTTTATTCGATTGTACACTGATAGAACACTATCGTAATCAATAGCGTAATTAAGTTATAGAATACAAAAATAAATAGTTGTATATGCGTCAATCACTATACACGGTATTTGCATTCCTTATAATAAAGGGGGTGATTCTACATCAAAAAACATGAAAAACCAATACAGGAACATATGTCGGGAAATAAGCCCCAAGGGAGCTACGGCCCTTTAAAAATGGACGTATTGAATGGGGAACAAAAAAAGCACCAATCAAATTTTAATGCTGCAGGGCGATTCTGCATTTAAAACTAAGCATAAAATTATTCTTCACCGAAACAATTTTTGAAGGGCTTTTTATTTAATGTTAGATTAAGGTGTTTTGGTGAAGAATACTTTTATTAATTTTGGTGTCACAAAATCTTACTTCCTCTTAATTGCATTTTTTTTTCAAAACGTGTTACCTTATATAAAATTTTTCATGTAAAAGCCCAATATTTTATCCTATATTTTTTACAAAAAATTCAAAAAAAATACACATAAAAAAGTTTGGGGCAAAAATGTATTATGCCTAATACATTTTTCCGTCTAGGGACGCCCCTGCATAGATTCAAAAATATATATTAATATAAACTTAGCTTATCTTGGGGGTAGTTTAACCCTCTTTGTGGGGGTGGATTTTCATTAAATCCAAGGGTGATACCCCTTTACGTGTTGTTTATGTTTCATATTATAAAAAATGTGTTTTTTTAAATATTTTGTATTTTTTATTTTTTAACCCCTTTAAAGGGGTTAACCTTTAAAGAGGTTGAAAAAGAAAAAATTCAAAATATTAAAAAATACATTTTTCTGCAATATGAAACATAAAAAACACTTAAAGGGGTATCACCCTTGGATTTGATGAAAATCCCCCCCCACAAAAAGGGTTAATTTACCCCCAATCTAAGCTGTTTATATTATTATATATTTTTGAATCTATCCAGGGGCGTCCCAAGCACCAAAAAAAGTGGTAAATCATAAAGTATCTCAATAAAAATCGAGTTAAAGGCATCCAGCCACTTATGTTTAATAAAATGTGAGAAAGTTTAGAGTATAAAATTTCATTCAAGTACCCATTGTTAACCTTTTGTTTAAGGGGATGTTTAGCATCTAGAACAATAAATCATGTTTTTTGCATAAGTTTATGACCAAACAAAAATTTTGAGCACTTATACGTTACATTTTATCAATTCCAATCGAAGTTACAGGTGGTTGCGGCTACTCTTTCAGCCCAAAACGCCTACTTTCAAAATCAGCTGATTTCCGCCATCTTTATTAATCATCCTTCATAAAATACCGACACTATAGTGATAACAATGTTGTTGTAAAATTATATAATATGATGGTGTTAGTACCTATATAATAAATTATATGGTATGAATAAATTAATTTTATATACGATACATTTATAACTACAATTTTAATACTGTAATTAATATAACATCATAATATTTTAGAATAATAGTAAAAATTTTATTCTATACCTAAAAATTGATACAACAACGTTTTGTATATACCGTTGACTATAGACTTCTTCTCAGGAGGTTGGAACACATTGGAATTCGCGGCATAGCGCTTATTTGTTTAAAAGCTATATATCAAACCGTTCGCAAAGAGTTAAATTAAATCATTGTTTAAGTGACCCTATGACTGTAACCAGGGGCGTGCCTCAAGGTCCTATTTTGTTTTTGCTTTACATAAACTCAATCTTTGATATTAAAGACTTTAAAGGTGAAATATTTTCATTTGCGGACGATACTGCCATAGTGTTTCAGGCCAACACCTGTGATGAGGTTTATGAGTTGGCTGGATATGGACTTCTTCAAATTAAAGATTGGTTAAACTTCAGCCTTCTCAGTCTTAATGTAGATAAGACACACTTTATTACGTTCTCTCTAACAAATGCTGGAAGACCGACAAATGATTATTTAAAAATTCACGACGCTAAAAATTGCATTAATAACTGTAACTGTACCTATGTAAAACGAAAACAAGTTGTAAAATATCTTGGTGTTTTGGTCGACCAGCATTTGAAATGGAGAGAACAGACAAACTATGTAGACTCTAGACTGAGGAGGCTGGTGTATAAGTTCTATCTGCTCCGTTCAGTACTATCCAAAAAATTGTTAACCATAGTATATGGCGCCTTGGCTGAATCCATATTAAGATACTGTATAGGTATCTGGGGTGCAATGTTAGAAGATTCAATTAGTGGCCTAGAGGTAACTCAGAGAATGTTACTTAAAATTTTGTTTACCAAAAATCGTCGGTACTCAACCGAACTTTTGTTTGAGGAAACAAAAGTACTTACAGTAAGACAACTTTTTATGTTTCATGCAATAGTATGGGCGCGTCAAAATCTTGATAACTTACCAGTGTCCATTCATTGTAAAAATCATCTAAGTATTCCCTTTTATAGAAAAACAGGTACTCAAAGATCACTCTTTTTTTATGCACCAGAACTTTTTAATCAAATTCCCGCTGAAATCAAACTAATTCGAAACAACAAAAGATTTAAAGTAGTTTTAAAGGAATTCTTAATCACAGCCAAATTTTGGAAAATGTTTTTAAACCGTTAATTTAGATTTCCAGTAACTTATTTTCCCCCACCACGCCTCTCTCTCTCTCTCTCTCTCTCTCTCTCTCTCACTCTCCCTAGCATTAGAAGTTATTAATTACATACTATTCACTTTCTCATTTTTTGTTATGTTTTATAATTAAATCTTACATAATATTTAAATTTATAAATATTATATTATTAATGATTTGAACCACACACAAATGTAAATTTAGGTGGTTTTTATATATAAATTATATGTATATGTATTTATAAAACTTAAAATGAATAAATTGAATTGAATAAATTGAATTGAATTAATATTTTTAGATTTTTCTTCGAGTGTAATATAAATAGATTTGTATTTCTTACAACAAATTTGAGGTTAGAATTCAAATGTCAACAGTTTCAATATCAATCAACCAACGTCGACTATTTTACTTTTGCAGCCTAGACCGAAAAAATTAAACTTTTTTTATTATAAAAAAAGTTTTTTAGATACAATGGAATAAAAAATAGTTGGTATGATCATAGGCTTTATTCGTCAGAAGCGTACGGGCAAAAAATAGCTCCAAAACTCGTTCGTCGTGTGCCTAGAATGGGATAAGCACGCTTTATATCAGAAACATGTGGCTGTATTAGGCTAGCGCATTTATGCTGGATCTTTTAAGCCGAGACGAAAGTTACTTTTTATTGACTTTAATATCTTTATAAATTTTGCATTTTTGACAAAAAAATTCGCGTTTGAGTTCAAATGTCATTAGTTTTAATAGCCATCAACCAATAATCTTCAACTTTTTTACTTTTCGTACCATTACGAAAAATCAAAAGTACATATTTATTATATAAAAAGTTGCACTTTTAGATACAAACGAATAAAAACCTTGTTTTGCATGCGCACGATCTCAATCCAATAAAGTAACAAAGCATATGCTTGAAGTCGTCTAAAGTCTTTCATAGGGTTTATCAAGCTCATGCGAAAACAAGATTTTTTTACAACGGCCAGACTTTATGTTCTATTTTTAACAATAACCTTTAAATTTTGCTATTATGTATGCAGTTTTATAGATCGTTTATAAATCAACAGATTTTAGTATTTAACGATTTAATTAAAGCTGTTAAGTCGTAACTATCCAGACGTACAATGGCTATTAAAATCTAGAAACAAAGAACCATTGCCTGCTTGATAGCTGTAAAATAAATTAATATTTAATAATTTAAGGCACGGTAATTATTTATTAATGAATACTTGAAAAATTATAATTATAATATTCCATAGGTATTAAGTCGGCAATATAAAATTGAAATGATCCAAGGAAACATTTTATTGTTTCTAGAAGTTATAATTATTTTTATGTCTTTATTTTTATAAATTATAGGTAATTAAAAGCAATTAAAATATGAAAATACTTATTATTAAAATTGCTAAGTATATTATACTGAGTGACCCTTTTACCCTGATGACCCTGATGAACCAAACAATCATAATTTTAGGTACTTGATCCATTTGATTTACAGACAAATCTGTATTTTTCGAGTTTCTAAATCTCTATAATTGGACATTAAAAATAAGAAAGATTTTTGTTTAAACAACCAAACTGAATTAAATTAAAAATTCAAACCAATTTTCAAAAATTTAATTTAAAATTTTTTAAACTTTGCCGTTTAATTATCTAGGGTTTTAATTTGTAATGTTTTAGTTCCATATACTTTTAAATTGCATTATGTCAAAAATGTTTGTTTATTTATATA
>CAUEHQ010000740.1:0-38657 GCA_958510825.1 Brachypterus glaber | reverse complement strand
AGGAATCATATTTCAAAAATAAAATTGCAAAGCCCCCCCCCCCGTTTCGCACACCCCTGGTTGAAATAAGTACATGAAAATAACACATAAAAACGGGCCTTGGTAGGATTAGTTGACGTGCAAAACCTCGTTGATATATCTCAAGGGTTCCTGAGTTATTAAATAAAAACCGATTTTTTTAGCCACTTTCAAAGGAGCGTAGCTCCCTTATGACGCATTTTTAGACATATGTTTATAGGAACTTTTTGTCATATTTTATCATTTAGAATCACCTGTTAAAATTTCCTACGCTATTTCAAATACACCCTGTATATCAAAAAAAAACTACGAATTTTCAGTATTAATGAGCTCTAGCAAAAAAAAACTATTGTACTTAGAGTTTCTATGGAGACTTTTGATCAGTAAGGTAAGAGCTAATACATATTTTAATTTTAGCGATTTTAACCGTTTCTAAAAAAAAATAGTTTTTTTTCAATTTTTTTTGTCTATTTCCTTACAAAACTTTTTTGTGTATTAAAAAAAAGTATTAATAAATCATAAGTAAAAAGCCCTAAATCTATCTTTACTGTTTAAGCAGTAGCGTACGTAAAAAAATGCAACTTTTTAAATAAAATATAAACTTAGGATACCAATGGCCAAATGTTGTAAAGCAACGTAGTTTACAACTTAAAACTTTCAGAAAAGTCCTTGGCGTCCAAGAAAATATATAAAAATTATATTAAAAAAAATAAACACCTTTTTTGGACGCCAATGACCTTAAAAATAAAGAATGAATTATTATATTTTGGGTGAAAGTCCCATCTCAACATCTTTTTTCGTTAATGAGTTATATCAAAAAATATATTCAAAAGTTTAGAGGCCTGGGAGGCAAATCTATAAGACTTAGAGCTTTGTGCCTGTGAGCACTATTTATCAGAAGGTTTAGTTCTATAACATATTAAAATTTTATCAAATTTAACAGGGGGCCAGAACCCATAAGGTTTGTGCGTGGTCCTTTGTATTTGAATTTATAGTTTTTTTATATGGTATTACTGATTAAAATTTTATTAAGTATAATAATTGTATAACCTTTCGGTTTAGGCGGAATATTATTAACTTATGTATATGCTAATATTGTAA
Source organism: Brachypterus glaber (assembly GCA_958510825.1). Classification (NCBI taxonomy): domain Eukaryota; kingdom Metazoa; phylum Arthropoda; class Insecta; order Coleoptera; family Kateretidae; genus Brachypterus; species Brachypterus glaber. Next base: position 37,538 of record CAUEHQ010000740.1, on the reverse strand, counting down.
ATGAAATGAATAAATAAATAGATAAATAAATTTAAACATATTTACGCCCTCACCCCTGCGGGGGTGGAGTTAGAAATTTGTTATTATCAGATTCAACTTTAGCAACCTAAAAAAACCCTATATAGAAATTTTAAAAATTTTGTAAAAAAATATATTTTACCCCCATTTGCCCCATCCCAATATCTACCAAAAACAATTCCGAGCGAGAACTTTTGGTAACATACATAACATACCTGTATACCAATTTCAAGTCTCTAGCTTCAAGTGTTCTTAAGTTATCGTGCTTACAAGGTTTTCCTCTCAGGGGGTGGATTTAGAATTTTTTTAATATCAGATTCACTTTCAGCAACCTCAAAAACCCCAATATACCAGTTTTCACGAAAACTACCCCCCACCCCTCAGGGGGTGAAATTAGAAAAAAATTATTATCAGATTCATTTTCGTTGATGCCAAAAATTTTGACGAAAATACTGAAAATATTTAAAAAAAATTACCCCCTCACCCCTGCGGGGATGGATTTTTCCCCATTTGGTATGGTCACCAAAAACAATCCCGAGCGAGAACTTTTGGTAACATACCTGTATGCCAAATTTCAAGTCACTAGCTTAAAGCGTTTTTAGGTTATCGTTAATAAAAAATTTCCCGGACAGAACGATCGACCGACCGATCGACCGATAATGTTTTTTTTTGCTTGAAATTGATTTAAATCGACAAAAATCGCCACGAAACGCAAAAATACGTAAAAAGAAATTTTTTAAATTTTTGCACGAATACAAGGCTTTATTATGAAAAAACAGTCCAAACGAAAAATAAAAAAAAAAATTCTCCTTACTTTAAAACATTAAAATAACATTTAATAAACATTAAATAATTCAAAATATTGTTGTTCTTCTTTAAATAACTCCCAGTAAAATCTCCGTTACTGGATTCAATCTAAAACTGTTTTTATTTTTACAAACCTTACATGTGTGTTAGTGTTGCTTAAAAAAATCAGAGCCATATCTTTTGTATTTATATAAAATTTTCATAAAAATGTATGCAAATACACTGCCCAGTAAAAGAGCTTTCCCATTTTTCACCTCCGCGAGTAAAATGGATTTTTTATTATTAGATTCACTTAAGCAAACTTAAAAATATATCAATTATCTCGAAAACTACCCCCCGCCCCTCAGGGGACAGAGTTATATATTTTTTATTGAATTGAATTGAATTGAATCCTTTATTGATTTTACACAATTAAGTGTATATCAAATACAATAATTTATAAAATAATTTTAACAAAATAAAGTAAACTAAACTATTCTAATATGATCCGAAGACACATTGGAATCAGTCGCCCAATGCAAACGATCGAAACTTCATGGCTTTTTTTAGAAATTTAAAAAGAATATATTTTTTATTATCAGATTCTCTTTCAGAAACCTTAAAAACCTTAAAAACCCCAATATACCAATTTTCACAAAGTTCAAAAGTTTTTACGAAAACTACCCCATCCTCAGGGGGTGGATTTAGATTTTTTTTTAATATCAGATTCACTTTCAGCAACCTCAAAAACCCCAATATACCAGTTTTCACGAAAACTACCCCCACCCCTTAGGGGGTGAAATTAGAAAAAACTTATTATCAGATTCATATTCGTCTACCCCAAAAACCCCTATATACCAATTTTGACGAAAATGTTGAAAATATTTAAAAATATTCACCTCCTCACCACTGCGGTGGTGGAGTTAAAAAATTTGTTTTATCAGATTTAATTTCAGCAACCTTAAAAACCCCATTTCAGCAACCGTAAAAAATGTATTTTACCCCATTGCCCCTTGCCCCACCCCGATGTCTACCAAAAACAATCCCGAGCGAGAACTTTTGGTAACATACCTGTATACCAAATTTCAAGTCTCTAGCTTAAAGTGTTATTAAGTTATCGTGCTTACAAGATTTTCCGGACAGAACGATCAACCGACCGATCGCCATTTTTTTTTACTTGAAATTGATTTATATCGACATAAAACGTCATAAAACGCAAAAATACGCAATTGCAATTGCAATTGCACAAACGAAATTTTTGAAAATTTTTTCACGAATACAAAGCTTTTCGAAATTTTAAAAATATTCAAAAGAAAAATACGAAAAAATCTCATTTTTTCACTTTAGAAGCCTATAAAAAACAAACGAATAGATATTTTAAATCCGCTTTTTTGGCTTAGAGACTTATTAATAGAAAACCAATCGATGGCAAAAAAAAATAACTAATTGGACCTTGATTTTTTTTTACTACAACTATAGGCAAAAAAACACTGTGCGCTATACACGGTGTATTTGAAATAGCGTAGGAAATATAAGACTTAGAGCTTTGTGCCTGTGAGCACTATTTATCAGAAGGTTTAGTTCTATAACATATTAAAATTTTATCAAATGGGTGGATTTAGATTTTTTTTTAATATCAGATTCACTTTCAGCAACCTCAAAAACCCCAATATACCAGTTTTCACGAAAACTACCCCCACCCCTTAGGGGGTGAAATTAGAAAAAACTTATTATCAGATTCATATTCGTCTACCCCAAAAACCCCTATATACCAATTTTGACGAAAATGTTGAAAATATTTAAAAATATTCACCTCCTCACCACTGCGGTGGTGGAGTTAAAAAATTTGTTTTATCAGATTTAATTTCAGCAACCTTAAAAACCCCATTTCAGCAACCGTAAAAAATGTATTTTACCCCATTGCCCCTTGCCCCACCCCGATGTCTACCAAAAACAATCCCGAGCGAGAACTTTTGGTAACATACCTGTATACCAAATTTCAAGTCTCTAGCTTAAAGTGTTATTAAGTTATCGTGCTTACAAGATTTTCCGGACAGAACGATCAACCGACCGATCGCCATTTTTTTTTACTTGAAATTGATTTATATCGACATAAAACGTCATAAAACGCAAAAATACGCAATTGCAATTGCAATTGCACAAACGAAATTTTTGAAAATTTTTTCACGAATACAAAACTTTTCGAAATTTTAAAAATATTCAAAAGAAAAATACGAAAAAATCTCATTTTTTCACTTTAGAAGCCTATAAAAAACAAACGAATAGATATTTTAAATCCGCTTTTTTGGCTTAGAGACTTATTAATAGAAAACCAATCGATGGCAAAAAAAAATAACTAATTGGACCTTGATTTTTTTTTACTACAACTATAGGCAAAAAAACACTGTGCGCTATACACGGTGTATTTGAAATAGCGTAGGAAATTTTAACAGGTGATTCTACATGATAAAATATGACAAAAAGTTCCTATAAACATATGTCTAAAAATGCGTCATAAGGGAGCTACGCCCCTTTGAAATCGGCTAAAAAAATCGGTTTTTATTTAATAACAGGAACCCTTTGAGATATGTTAACGAGGTTTTGCACGTGAATTAATCCTAATAAGGCCCATCTTTGTATGTCATTTTCACATACTTATTTAAACCAGGGGTGTGCGAAACGGGGGGGCCTTATCAGTTTTTTCTCCCAAACTTTTTTCTGTGTAACTTTTTTGCAATTTTATTTTTGAAATATGATTCCTTAGGTCAAAATACATAAAAAAGGTACTCTTGTTGTAATACTGTAGGATTAACCGTTTTCGAGAAAAATTCATTTGAAATTCCACGGTTCGAGGACGAAAAATTAAATACTAAAATGTTGAAAACCAAAATTTTAATGATGCAGGGCGAATGTACATTAAAAACTAAGAAAAAAAAACTCATATACAGGTACTTCCAAAAATCAATCCTAATGGAGCTATGGTCTCCTAAATATGAACCATTTAATTTACGTGCAAAACCTCGTTAACAAATCTCAAAGGGTTCCTGAGTTATTAAATAAAAACCAATTTTTTTAGCCAATTTCAAAGGGGCGTAGCTCCCTTATGACGCATTTTTAGACATATGTTTATAGGAACTTTTTGTCATATTTTATCATGTAGAAATTTCCTACCCTATTTCAAATACAACCTGTATGTCCAAAAAACGAGCTGATCGAAAAAAACTGAAAAAGGTTCGAAATCAATGTATCAAATAAAGCCAGATGCAACTAAAACGGTGTTGGCAAATTTTTGAGTGTTGTGCAGTGTAATTGATTTATATATATATATATTTTTTTTAGAAAAAGAAACAAAAAATAAAATAAACTTTTTAGATTTAACAATAATTAAATTATTTGATGGTTCATTAATAACTGACTGGTATCAAAAATCATTTTCTTCTAAAAGATATTTAAACTTTTTTTCATTTGAAAATAAATCTTACAAACTTAATACAGTTAAAATGTTAAAACATAGTGCTTTAAAATTAAGTCATCCTAAATTTCATAAGAAAAATTTAGATATAGTTAAAGATATACTTATAAAAAATAATTATCCACTTTTTTTAATTAATTCAATTTTATATAATAACAATATTAATAATAATAATTTAAATAATGGTCTAGTTGTTGATAAATATTTTAAAATTTCCCATATACCAGTTTTAACCAATAAAATTATAAACTGTTTAAGGCAGGATAATTGTAAAATTGTTTCCAGTTTAGCAATAAAATTTTATTTGATAAAATGAAAGATAAAACTAAACATGAGTTAAAATCAAATATAATATATAAAATATCTTGTAATACTTGTAATGGTGTATATGTCGGGCAAACATCACAATGGCTCAAATCGAGAGTATCTCAGCATAAGTCCAATTGTAAAGATTTTTCAAATTTAAATAAAACAGCTTTGTCGAAACATCGTTTTGATACAGGTCATACATTCGATTTCAAAAACATTAAAATTTTGGATACAGAGATTATTAGGACAAAACGAAATATTTTGGAAATGATCCACATAAAAATTACTCCAAATGCTTTGAACTTTCGAACAGATACTCAAAATTTAAATTCAGTGTACAATAGCATAATTGAATGATACTGTGAGTATATATGTGTACAATTTTCTGTATATGTTGACATTAGTGAATGATTTTTCTTTTTTTGTATGTATGTATATACAGTGTATCCCCGGATCGACTTGACAATACCACAAAATGACCATTTTTTTTTGAATTAAGAAAAACTACTTTGGGACTTTGCCCCGCTTGCTTAAAAACTAATTTTTGTCAAAATAAAATTTTGAAAAATTATAGGTGGCGCCAGATATCCGTGAAAGAGTAAAAAGTTTTCAGGTAAACTTACCTTTCCGTAACAGATATAAAAAAAAGTTATTTAAAAAATAGGTTTATAATCAAAAATAGGAGCCGCATGTCAAATTGTTATAATTTTAACTCATAATAATTTTTTTTATTAAAAAAAATGTATCACTGAAAACTTCGCTATAGTCAAGTACTATATATACGTACTAATTGTTTTTGTCAAAGTTTGACATTATTGTTTAATTAAAAACATAAGTCAATTTTTTGTGGTAACGCCGGTTAACCAGAATGTTACTCTTTCCCTGTTTAATTGATGAGTTAAAAAGAGAGAGAAATACATATTCCCCTAACTTGGTTAGTAACCGCTGCTCCACAAAAAATCGGCAATAGTTAAGAGAAAAATAAGATTAAAAATGCTTACAAAAGAACAAAAAAATTTCATTGTTCAGTGCTATGGTTTAGGTCAAGTTTCCTTACAATATGTAAGAGATTCATTTATTGAACAATTTGGCATTGAAATATCTAGACAAAGTATCCACAATGTATTAAAAAAATTTACTGAAACTGGTAGTATCAATGATATTAAAAAAAAGAAAAAAGAAACTAGACGAGGACGATGCCGCCACAATAATTGCCCTGCAGTCTGTAGAGGAAGATGCCAAAATGGCTCTAAGATCTTCTGAGTTGGGTATAAGTAAAAGCCACCTCCAAAGAATATACAAAGAAAATGAAATAAAACCTTATAAAATTCCATTTAGGCATAAACTTAAAGATGGGGATGAGGGAAGAAGGCTACTTTTTTGTTTAACTATTGGTGAAAGAATATTAGAAAACAGAAATTTTCATAAATTTATAGTATTTTCGGATGAATCAACATTTACTACAAATGGTGTTGTTAGTTCTCAAAATTGTAGGTATTGGAGCAGGGATAATCCTAATTTTGTTATTAGTAGAGATAATCAATATTATAAAAAAGTTAATGTTTGGTGCGCTATATGTTACGAAAGAATTATTGGACCATATTTTTTTGACACTAAACTTAACAGATTTATATATTTAAACATGCTTCAGCAATACTTTTTGGCAGAAATGAAAGACGTTAATTTAAATTTTTGGAGAAATTTTTATTTTCAGCAAGATGGGTGTCCGGTCCACACTTCCGAAATGGTTACACAATGGTGTAATGAAACTTTTGGTCATAGGTGGAAACGGGCCCATCTTGTGGCCAGCACGATCCCCGGACATTACACCAATGGATTTTTATTTTTGGGGAAAATTGAAACAAAAAGTTTATAAAAGAAACTTTGGAAATAATTTAAATATGCTTAAAGAAGCTATAAGAGAAGAGATAAGAAATATTGGAAGGGAGGAAATACAAAATGTTTATAAAGAATTTAAAAGGAGAATAGAGAAATGTGCGGAAAATGGCGGTGGATATGTAGAATTTCAATAAATTAATAAAAATATACGAATTGCTAGAATTACCTTTTGTATTGTTTACTGTTTAAAAAATAATAAATAGGTAATTAAAATTAAAGTAACATTTAAATAATAAATTGTTAAAAAATTTCAGTGTCTGACACTCAGGTAGTTTGATCTTATCTATGCAGTTAGTACGTAACATATAGTATTTCACTACTGTCAAGTTTCCAGTGTTTGAATTTTTTTAAATAAAAAAAATTTATGAAGTAAAAGTATTAAATTTTGGCATGCGGCTCTTATTTTTAATTATAAATATATTTTTTAAATAACTTTTTGTTGTATCTTTTACGGAAAGGTAACTTTACCTGAAAAATTTTTACTCTTTCACTGATATCTGGCGCCACCTACAATTTTTCAAAATTTTATTTTGACAAAAATTAATTGTTAAGCAAGCAGGGCAAAATCCCAAAAAAGCTTTTCTTAATTCGAAAAAAAGGGTCATTTTGTGGTATTGTCAAGTCGATCCGGGGACACACTGTATGTACATGTAGTTGTATGTAATTGTATGTGGTTATATGTGATTGTATGTATTTGTGCACATATGTATTTTTAGTGTTTATTTATAATTATTGCATTTTTTGTTATATTTATTTGTTTTTTAATTCACTCTTTAATACACATATACAAATCTTACTATCTTTTACATTTTCACACCTTTACCTTTATACCTTTTTTTTTTGACATTGTCATAATATTTTATCAAATGTCTATAATTTTTAATTTATAATTTTGTAATTTTTAATCTCCCTGAAGAAGAGTACACAATAATACTCGAAACGTTGGAAGAAATATAGTTTTTTAAATTTAAATTTTTGCTATATACTGTTCTATTAAGAAGATTTCACATATAATTGATTTATATTTAAATAAAAAATTATATGTCCCACTATGTAACACTCATATGTTGTATGGTGGGACAAGGGTGTATAGTTAGTATAGCTTCTCTAAAAAGTCACTATTTAATATTTAAATAACACAAAATTAATTTATAATATACATTTCTGTGGTTCTAAAAGGGCCAATGTCAAAATTTTTGAACGGATACACTAAGTCAAACATTGGCCGTTTTAGCAGTGTAACAGAAATTTTTATTGAAAACACACGTCGGCCTTTGTCGTTTAAAGTCTACATTTATCTCACTAGCACTGACTGATATTTTTAGCTTATATAGAGTGTATTTGAAATAGCATCGGAAATTTTAACAGGTGATTCTACATGATAAAATATGACAAAAAGTTCCTATAAACATATGTCTAAAAATGCGTCATATGGGAGCTACGCCCGTTTGAAATTGGCTAAAAAAATCGTTTTTTATTTAATAACTCAGGAACCCTTTGAGATTTATTAACGAGGTTTTGCATGTGAATAATTCCTAATAAGGCTCCATTTTTGTATGTCATTTTCACGTACTTATTTAAACCAGGGGTGTGCGAAACGGGGGGGCCTTATCAGTTTTTTGTCTTAAACTTTTTTCTGTGTAACTTTTTTGCAATTTTATTTTTGAAATATGATTCCTCAGGTCAAATTACATAAAAAAGGTACTCTTGTTGTATTACTGTAGGATTAACCGTTTTCGAGAAAAATTCATTTGAAGGTGAAATTCCACGGTTCGAGGACGAAAAATTAAATACTTAATAAAATTGCAAAAAAGTTAAACGGAAAAAAGTTTGGGACAAAAAACTGATAAGCCCCCCCGTTTCGCACACGCCTGGTTGAAATAAGTACATGAAAATAACACACAAAAACGGGCCTTGGTAGGATTAGTTGACGTGCAAAACCTCGTTGATATATCTCAAAGGGTTCCTGAGTTATTAAATAAAAACCGATTTTCTTAGCCACTTTCAAAGGGGCGTAGCTCCCTTATGACGCATTTTTAGACATATGTTTATAGGAACTTTTTGTCATATTTTATGATGTAGAATCATCTGTTAAATTTTCCGATGCTATTTCAAATACACCGTGTATAGATCTGAAAAAAATTAGTTCTTCGGTATAACTCAAAAAAGTGACACTGGTAACTTCCCCTACTTCGCGAAAATCAACGCAAATCCTTAATCTTACCTGTAGGATGACATAAGGAGCTTCTTTGACTTTGATAACGGCCACAATTGACGAATTTGTGTCGGTTTCACGTTGAAAAAACTTATCCAAATTTTCATTTTTCTCAGTAAGTTTACAAATATTTTCCTTAGTTAAACGTATGCATATCAAACTTCTTACAGTTGTGAGCAACAAATAGTCTCCGTAAACATAAAAGGATAAAATGTTCCGCGCTAAACAGAATTGGTTGATAAAAAGATCCTCGTTCTTTCCTAAACTAATTACATATTTGTTGTTTTCAACTTCAACTTCCTTGGAGTAAATTGAATTGTAGTCCAGTACTGTATTACCGGTACCTGATTCAGCCATAAAATGTTCCTCTGGAACACCATCTACATAGCTTAATCTATGTTTAAACTCATCCCTGAAGTAAAGTACAGCATTATCATTTGAAAATATGTAGCTGTACGCATTATGACTATGTCCCTCAAGAACAACCAATTCCCACTTAGTAAGAATTTTAATCCTGTCAATATCTTTGATGCTGTATATGGTCAAGAGATATTTGTTATCAATTGTCAGCATTCTTTTTGATTCTGGATCAAAGGCAACACTATTTATGGGGTAATCTGAACCGACCTTTTTTGTCGTCAATGGAGGGGCAATAATCTCCTTGGTAAAATGATATAACATTACTGTATTTGCAATTATAACGGCTACCAGGCCTAGTTCTGGAGAGGATGTTACGATATTTCGAAAACTCATCATTGACACATCCATTTGTGTTGTAACCAGAAGATTTGTCATAAACGAACTATTTTTATCTTCCCATTCTAGAGTCAAAATAGAAGTTCTATAGGGGTATTGCTGGTTCAGAAACCAGAGTCCATTCGCATAAACAAAAACACTCAAGTGTTGTACTGCATAGTCGTCCACCGACGAGTCCTCGCTTAAGACTAATAATAATGGCAACTGAGGGTGGAACTGGATATCAAATACTTTTCCCTAAAAACAAAACTAGATGAAAAGTTGCATAAATAATTTAAAAAAGCTTAAAAAAATTCCCCACCATTTTTATCAAAAACAATCTAAGCTAAGAACCTTAGATGAGGGAAAAGTAAAAAATTATTGTCGAAAAAGGATAAATTTTCGAGAATAATTTTTTTCAAAAAAACAATAAAAATAATATAAAACAAGCCGTGAAGATATGTTATTCTACGCAATCCATTATATACTATTAACAGTGAATGGTATATTGCATTTCCCAAGTGCAACTTAAAAAAAATTAAAGTACAGTCGATACTCCATAACTCGAACCTCCACAACTCGAAATGTTCCATAAGTCGAAGTTTACTGATGTTCCCCGCACGTTTTCTATTGTAACAATGTATTTTTACCTCTCTAACTCAAGATAACGACAAATTTGGCGCCGATCATTCAATTTTTGAGTACTTATAAATGACAAAAATTGAAGGCACAAAATTTAAACTGATTCTTCTTACGAGATTCATAACAAAACATATTTACGAGATTCATAACAAACATTATTTATAATCGATATATTTTCATCAAAAGATTAATATGGATAATTTTATTTTTCATGGACCGCAAAATTTTCTTCTATTTTCCTCATGATAATTATGTTTATATTGTAGGAAAATGCAAAATTAAAAATTTTTTTTAGCAGGACTTTGTATACAAAAAAGGTATTGGGATGGTTTTAGGTAAAAAGTAATGTTATGAAGGCAGTTCGTAAGTAAACATATTTGATTTTTTTTAAGGGTTTATTGCATTTGTATTTATTTAAAATGGACTTAGGACCATCTGGTAGTGCCAATATAGTACAAAATGGCGGTGTGAGTTACTTGAACAGTCGAAATGGCACAACAACTGTTTCAGGATAAATCATGCAGCCAAAAGCTATATACCAGACCCTACGCCATTTCGGGTTCAAAGAATGATTTGAATAGTATTTTGAAGGTATTGGTAATAGGATATTTTCGGTCAAAGTCGCTTAATCAAAATAGGGTTTTTTTAGGGTTAGAGATTTATCGTTGTCGTTAACTCAAATAAAAGAAAACATTGCGACCTATTTGTTTTGGGCTAAAGCGATATCGAGTTACACGAGAGGGTTGTAATTTTAAAGGCTTGAGGAAATATTAGAAAAACAATGTTTGGGTTGTATACTGTTCAAACTTCCATAATTTTTGCGATTGAGAATTATTTTAAAATGTAAACATTTATTTTGCAGACTTTAAGTGGTAATTTTTTCAGAAAGTTTTAGACAAAGCTTAAAAGAGAAACTTGATAGAGGGTAAGAAGTACTTTTTATAACTTTTAGTATAATTACAGGGTTGATTTAAAACGAGTTAGATAGATTAAAGTTTTTGCGGTAATAAGTTTTTTTAGAGTTTTAACAAAATGAAGTTATAAGTGGAAAATTTTTTAGATAATAACTTACCAATAAACCTAATTTGCATTTTCCAGGAAAATAGGTTGAAAGAGGGTAGTAAAAACATAATCACAGAAAAAATTAAGACACAGTATTCACTATATTTTTTAACAAAAAACAGGTATTTTAGTTTGATGTTGGACCATATGACATACGATTTTTTTTAGAGAAATACAATAACTAGGTATTGTGAAGTTAAACATTATTGAAACTAAAAAATTAAATTATATACAATCATTAAAAGTAAGTAAGTTGGAATTTGCAGAATTGCATAAATAAATTTTAGTGTTGAATTACTAATATAAAAAATTTATATAAAATGTGAATATACAATAAGAAAAATTATTTTTGGGAAGTTTTATTTTGGAAAGAGCTTTTTTGGTTATTTTCGGGTATTTTTTAGAGTTATAGGCCAAGTAAGAAGGGACGCTGATTTTAGAGCTTTAGAGAAAGTTCAATAAAGTTCATGTTAATAGAGAGAGAAATTTGAGTTAGTTTGAGAAGGGAGTAGTAAAGCGGTTATTACAGCGTTAAAGCGGTTGTTACAGGCCATGTAGTGTAAAGATTTTTTTTTAACATATCTCAAAGGGTTCCTGAGTTATTAAATAAAAACCGATTTTTTTAGCCAATTTCAAAGGGGCGTAGCTCCCTTATGACGCATTTTTAGACATATGTTTATAGGAACTTTTTGTCATATTTTATCATGTAGAATCACCTGTTAAAATTTCCTACCCTATTTCAAATACACCCTGTATATATATATATATATATATATATATATATATATATATATATATATATATATATTTGTTTTTTGAAACCACTACACTTTAAATTCCTTATATGTTTTGGTAAATTGTTATATAACGATATATAATGATAATGGTAGTTGAAGAAAAAACATCCCGCAAACCTTTGGGGATTCCCACAGAAAACAAACAGTAAACGACGTACAGAGCAACAAAATTTGACGATTCTATATATATATATATATATATATATATACAGGGTGTATTTGAAATAGGGTCGGAAATTTTAACAGGTGATTCTACATGATAAAATATGACAAAAAGTTCCTATAAGTTGGTCAAGAGTTGGCTAGGTAGCCATACAGGCTTTACCTAAATTTCATAAAACAATTTTATTATTTATAAATTAGTACCTTGTATTGCATAAAGATGTTTTGCACACCAAGCATTCTTGTGTTATTGAACTTAAATAAACTAGGTTTGTTTGTAAAACATTTTTGTATAAATACGGTACGTAGAATTAGAGTTGGGATTATTAGTAGATTAGATTATCAGATTGAATAGCGTAGAGTCGATAGTTGGGTAGTCCCCAAAGTGGGCAGTGCCCATTGGGCAAAGTAACTCTGACATCTCTGTAACCTAAAGTAGTAAGAACGTGTGTTATAAAGAAGTGTTTCAATTACCCCAACCCCAAACCCGTATCCAGTAAAATTGAGAGGAAGACCATTATACGTAACACGAAGAACCCCATCATTCGTGACATGGTAGAAGTGTCCCACTACGATCCCGAGTTGCGTCACCATACGTAATTTATAGTACCTTAGCCAAGCGAGTAGGAAATAATGCAGGAAACATCAACAAAAAAATTGGTAAAAATGTATCGCAGCAATAAGTCAGTAATAGTTATTTATTTTAAGGTAAAAGGTAGTAATGTCCAACTCAGCTAATAATTATGTTTATATTGTAGGAAAATGCAAAATTAAGAATTTTTTTTAGCAGGACTTTGTATACAAAAAAGGTATTGGGATGGTTTTAGGTAAAAAGTAATGTTATGAAGGCAGTTCGTAAGTAAACATATTTGATCTTTTTTAAGGGTTTATTGCATTTGTATTTATTTAAAATGGACTTAGGACCATCTGGTAGTGCCAATATAGTACAAAATGGCAGTGTGACTTACTTGAACAGTCGAAATAGCACAACAACTGTTTCAGGATAAATCATGCAGCCAAAAGCTATATACCAGACCCTACGCCATTTCGGGTTCAAAGAATGATTTGAATAGTATTTTGAAGGTATTGGTAATAGGATATTTTCGGTCAAAGTCGCTTAATCAAAATAGGGTTTTTTTAGGGTTAGAGATTTATCGTTGTGGTTAACCCCAATAAAAGAAAACATTGCGACCTATTTGTTTTGGGCTAAAGCGATATCGAGTTACACGAGAGGGTTGTAATTTTAAAGGCTTGAGGAAATATTATAAAAACAATGTTTGGGTTGTATACTGTTCAAACTTCCATAATTTTTGCGATTGAGAATTATTTTAAAATGTAAAGATTTATTTTGCAGACTTTAAGTGGTAATTTTTTCAGAAAGTTTTAGACAAAGCTTAAAAGAGAAACTTGATAGAGGGTAAGAAGTACTTTTTATAACTTTTAGTATGATTACAGGGTTGATTTAAAACGAGTTATAGATTAAAGTTTTTGCGGTAATAAGTTTTTTTAGAGTTTTAACAAAATGAAGTTATAAGTGGAAAAATTTTTAGATAATAACTTACCAATAAACCTAATTTGCATTTTCCAGGAAAATAGGTTGAAAGAGGGTAGTAAAAACATAATCACAGAAAAAATTAAGACACAGTATTCACTATATTTTTTAACAAAAAACAGGTATTTTAGTTTGATGTTGGACCATATGACATACGATTTTTTTTTTAGAGAAATACAATAACTAGGTATTGTGAAGTTAAACATTATTGAAACTAAAAAATTAAATTATATACAATCATTAAAAGTAAGTAAGTTGGAATTTGCAGAATTGCATAAATAAATTTTAGTGTTTAATTACTAATATAAAAAATTTATATAAAATGTGAATATACAATAAGAAAAATTATTTTTGGGAAGTTTTATTTTGGAAAGAGCTTTTTTGGTTATTTTCGGGTATTTTTTAGAGTTATAGGCCAAGTAAGAAGGGACGCTGATTTTAGAGCTTTAGAGAAAGTTCAATAAAGTTCATGTTAATAGAGAGAGAAATTTGAGTTAGTTTGAGAAGGGAGTAGTAAAGCGGTTATTACAGCGTTAAAGCGTCCGAAATAAAGCTAATTAGATTTTTAATTTGATTATTGTGATAGAGGCACTAAGTAATAAAAATTATGTATTTTGTTTTATAGACCAGCGGAGGCACGTCAGAAGAAAAAGTAAAAATAGAGAGAAGGAAGTTCAATAACTACCGCCAAACAGGGAATAATGGAACAAGTTGAGAAAGCTGTGAAAAATCTTTAACGCTCCACCAGAGAAGGGAACAGTCATTCAGATCAGGGTTGGTACGTCTCGCTGATTTGGAGTTGAAGCTGTATGGTTGAAGGGATGTACACATAGGAATGCTGTTAGGACCACCGGCCTTGGATCCAACAGAGAGAAACATTCTATGCCCAGGTGAAAAAGGACCCAAGAAAAATAAGTTATGAAGTTAAGAAGTTATGAAGTTGTAGAAGTTATGAAGTTACGAAATTATGAAGTTGTAGAAGTACGAACTTGAGAAGTTGAAAATTTAGAAGTCCCTTTGGTTCAGACGTCCAAAATACGAGGTTAAAGAGGTTAAGAAGAAAAAGTTTAATAATGAAGTAGAAGAAATGGAAGAAAAAGTATTATGGTGTAAAAAGTTGAATGTTGAGGCAAATGGTAAGCTCTCAGAGAGTTTCCTAAAGGAGAGGAAATTCATGGAGTCCATGTTAGTTCAGTTGGGTAGCCAAGCAAGCGTATCTAAGAGTTGTCCAAGTAGGCTTCAATATGGAAAAATGCAGCAGAAAATAAGTAAAATGAGGCATAGCGTAGTGGCTAGCGCGTATGCATAGCAAGTCTACTATCGTGAGTTCGATTCTCACTGGTGCCGATTTGCCTTTTTCAGTTAATTAATAATTGAAATTTGGCGAAGGCGATAAGTGAAAAGGCTCATCTTTGTATGTCATTTTCACGTACTTATTTAAACCAGAGGTGTGCGAAACGGGGGGGCCTTATCAGTTTTTTGTCCCAAACTTTTTTCTGTGTAATTTTTTGCAATTTTATTTTTGAAATATGATTCCTCAGGTCAAAATACATAAAAAGGTACTCTTGTTGTAATACTGTAGGATTAACCGTTTTCGAGAAAAGTTCATTTGAAGGTGAAATTTCACTGTTCGAGGACGAAAAATTAAATACTAAAATGTCGAGAACCAAAATTTTAATGATGCAATGTTATTCTACATAAAAAACTAAGAAAAAAAGTTTCCATACATGTAGGTCGAAAAAACGCTTTTAGAGCTACCATAGCTCTTTAAAAATGGTGCATATTTAGGAGAGCATAGCTCCATTAGGATTGATTTTTGGAAGTACCTGTATATGAGGTTTTTTTCTTAGTTTTTAATGTAGATTTGCCCTACATCATTAAAATTTTGGTTTTCAACATTTTAGTATTTAATTTTTCGTCCTCGAACCGTGGAATTTCACCTTCAAATGAATTTTTCTCGAAAACGGTTGATCCTACAGTATTACAACAAGAGTACCTTTTTTATGTATTTTGACCTGGGGAATCATATTTCAAAAATAAAATTGCAAAAAAGTTACACAGAAAAAAGTTTGGGCCAAAAAACTGATAAGCCCCCCCCGTTTCGCACACCCCTGGTTGAAATAAGTACATGAAAATAACACATAAAAACGGGCCTTGGTAGGATTAGTTGAAGTGCAAAACCTCGTTGATATATCTCAAAGGGTTCCTGAGTTATTAAATAAAAACCGATTTTTTTAGCAACTTTCAAAGGGGCGTAGATTCATCTGTTAAAATTTTCGACCCTATTTAAAATACACCGTGTATATATATATTAGTCTTCAAGTTTTTCTTATATTATTATTATTTTGTATTTATAATGCATATACAAATGCACTAGTTGCGTTTAGGTGATTATAGCATATTTATTGTATCTTTTTTATTCAATAAATATTATTTAATAATAATAATTATATACAGAGCGGTCCAAAAGTCACCCCCCCCCCCTCTTAACTTTTGAACTAGTTGAGATGTCTTATTTAAAAGTTCAAAATTTAAAGTCGAACTTAAACTATCTTTTAGCATATATTTAATACTTAGCTCTTAAAATGTGGGCAGGGGGGCATGTGGGCACATTTTTTTTAAATAGAAAGGGGGGTCGTGTAATACATCATTTTAAAGCTTATAAAATTCTCCATTTAACACCATATTTTTAAATTAAAAAAAAAAAAATTTGGGTTTAAAATGGGGTTGAAAATGGGTATTAATGTCAAAATTCCTCTAAAAAAAACAAATAATTTTTTAAAAATGCCTAATTTCATCATAAAAAATGTTAACTATACTTTTAAACTAATTTTAGTTGACATAAATAAAAATTTATAAAAAAAAAACTTCAAAAATCGAATGTTTTAGCACAAAAAATTGAAAAATCAAAACCTAAAAAAACATTTTTAAAAAATTTTAAAATATAAGTTTAAATAGAGAATTTTATAAGCTTTAAAATGATGTATTACACGAGCCCCCTTTCCATTTCCCATCCCCCTGCCCACATTTTAAGAGCTGAAAATATCAAATATATGCTAAAAGATAGTTTAAGTTGTCTTATTTAAGAGTTCTAAATTTGAAGTCGATATCTCAACTCGTTCAAAAGTTAAAAGGGGGGGTGACTTTTGGACCGCACTGTATATATATATATATATAACTTTGGGTTTAAAATGGGGTTGAAAATGGGTATTAATGTATAACACGACCCCCCTTTCCATTTCCCATCCCCCTGCCCACATTTTAAGAGCTGAAAATATCAAATATATGCTAAAAGATAGTTTAAGTTGTCTTATTTAAGAGTTTTAAATTTGAAGTCGATATCTCAACTCGTTCAAAAGTTAAAAGGGGGGGGGGGTGACTTTTGGACCGCACTGTATATATATATATACAGGGTGTATTTGAAATAGCGTAGGAAATTTTAACAGGTGATTCTACCTGATAAAACATGACAAAAAGTTCCTATAAACATATGTCTAAAAATGCGTCATAAGGGAGCTACGCCCCTTTGAAATTGGCTAAAAAAATCGGTTTTTATTTAATAACTCAGGAACTCTTTGAGATATATTAACGAGGTTTTGCACGTGAATTAATCCTAATCAGGCCCATCTTTGTATGTCATTTTCACGTACTTATTTAAACCAGGGGTGTGCGAAACGGGGAGGCCTTATCAGTTTTTTGTCCCAAACTTTTTTCTGTGTAATTTTTTGCAATTTTATTTTTGAAATATGATTCCTCAGGTCAAAATACATAAGAAAGGTACTCTTGTGGTAATACTGTAGGATTAACCGTTTTCGAGCAAAGTTCATTTGAAGGTGAAATTTCACGGTTCGAGGACGAAAAATTAAATACTAAAATCTCGAAAACCAAATTTTTAATTATGCAATGTTATTCTACATCAAAAACTAAGAAAAAAAGTTTCCATACATGTACGTCGAAAAAACGTTTTTAAAGCTACCATAGCCCTTTAAAAATGGTGCATATTTAGGAGACCATAGCTTCATTAGGATTAATTTTTGGAAGTACCTGTATATGAGGTTTTTTTCTTAGTTTTTAATGTACATTCGCCCTGCATCATTAAAATTTTGGTTTTCAACTAAAATTTTAATTTTAGTATTTAATTTTTCGTCCTCGAACCGTGGAATTTCACCTTCAAATGAATTTTTCTCGAAAACGGTTAATCCTACAGTATTACAACAAGCGTACCTTTTTTATGTATTTTGACCTGAGGAATCATATTTCAAAAATAAAATTGCAAAAAAGTTACACAGAAAAGAGTTTGGGACAAAAAACTGATAAGCCCACCCCGTTTCGCACACCCCTGGTTGAAATAAGTACATGAAAATAACACATAAAAACGGGCTTTGGTAGGATTAGTTGACGTGCAAAACCTCGTTGATATATCTCAAAGGGTTCCTGAGTTATTAAATAAAAACCGATTTTTTTAGCCACTTTCAAAGGGGCGTAGCTCCCTTATGACGCATTTTTAGACATATGTTTATAGGAACTTTTTGTCATATTTTATCATGTAGAATCATCTGTTAAATTTTTTTACGCTATTTCAAATACACCGTGTATATACAGGGCGGGCCATCTAAGACGTATAGGGAATTTTTTGGCGTTATTTCTAAAGCTATCAATTTAAAATTAAAACTATTGATTATAGACCCAATAAGCTATTAGTCTGACCAAACAAAACTTTTTAACTAGCTTTTATTTTGGAGTTGCGGCCATATGAAACTGAATTTCAATGATAAAGTTTAGTTAAAAACTTGAAAATTTAAAAATATTTGCTTTTTCTTTAACGTTCAATACTTTTTGTAACTCAACTTTTTAAACAAAAAATCTAAATTGAAAAATTAATAATTTTAAAATTTTCTTACAGTGTATTTAAATAAAATGATTTCATTTAGTTTGCTGTGATAAAATTTTTCTAATCGTGAGTCTTTCATAAATGTCAATTTATTTTACCTATGATGTCAACTGACTTTTTCTTTCGCAATAACTATGTCCGAAATTAAAAAATAAACTTATTTTTTTGATAAATTAGTGAAAAATGGATTAAAAAATAGGAATCAGTTAAAAGTGCTTCTGAAAAGTCCAAACCAACCAGCATAATTTGAATACATGTAGTTTTTGAACGTTTTAAGAACTTTTATAAAAATAAGGTCTACAATAAATTTATAACTAAAAACAAATAAAAAAAACTAAATAGATACGTATTTGAATTGTTATTTAAGTTAAGCCATTAGAAGTATAATTTAGTTCATTGTATTAGCTCTTGTATCTCTTGGCTTCCGAGACAAGTAAAACCCAAATTTAAGTAAAACTCGAGGTAAAACTGCACCATTTTTATGAAAAATAAACATGTACCAGGCTTTTCTTGCTTATTTATAATCTTTTATCACTTCCAAGTTAAAATTTTAAAACTTCTCACTGAATAATAATTTTTCGCCAAACCATGGTTTACAAACTGCAACTTCCTAATACATGCTATTATTTTATTTTTCTAAATATCTATTTTTTTATTATAATTATTAAGTATTTTTCTTGTTCATAAATAAAAAACTAACATTTTCAAAATTATTCAAACCACTGACAAGTGAATTGTCATTTTACAAGATTTAGTAAAGTGTCACAGCAAGCTTTATCTACTTGCGTTCAACTCATACACTGTTAAAAATTTTTAAAAATAACTATTTTTTAACTTCAGTTTTTTGTCTTAAAACTAACGTTATTAGTTATGAAAAGTATGGAACGTTAAAGAAAACGCAACAGTTTTTCAGATTTTAGAAGTTTTAACTAAAGTTTACCAATTAAATTCAGTTTCATATGACCGTAACTCCAAAACCAAAGCTAGTTAAAAATTTTTGTTTAGTCAGATTTATAGCTTAGTGGGTCTATAATCAATAGTATCAATTTTAAGTTGGCAGCTTTAGAAATAACTCCAAAAAACGCCCTGTACGTCTTAGATGGCCCGCCCTGTATATATATATATATATATAAAAGGCCCCATCTGTCTATAAATATTTAAATATTAGCATTGTGGCCCCCTGCAACGTTGCCAAGATGCGTTTTTAATATATACATTCGTGTATAAAACCAGTTGTAATTGTGGCCCCCGTTGATGTTTATAGTAATTATGGCCCCCATTATTGTAATTTATATTATAAATTAACTTCTTAATTTTGTTAAATTTTTTTTAACCCATTAAATAAATAGTTTTCGGTTTAAACAGAAAAGTTTCCGGCGAGAATAGAATTAAATGTTTTATTAATTAGTTTTGTACATTCAGTAAGTAAAAAAAAAAACACAAAAATCTGTACTGCACTATTTTTGAAGTTTGTTTTACTTTTTTTTTATTTTCGTTTTTCGAAAAAAAAAACCATTTTAAAAAGTAAAAAACCGTAGATTTTTACAAGTTCCTACGAGTGTTTTATGAGGAAATTCCAATGAAAATTTACTAGTATTTACCAGTATTTAACGAGTATTTTTCTACAAGGATTAACGAGTTTTTAGCGAGTAAAAAACGTGGTTTTGCTTTCCCATTCTGAAGGTTTCGGAAAGCCTTATTTTCGTGCAAAAATTTTTAAACATTGGGGTGGGCAAGGGGGGCAAATGGGGTAAATAAAGTAATTTTTCCCAAAAATTTGAAAATTGCTATATAGGGGTTTTTGAGGTTGCTGAAATTGAACATGATAATAAAAAAAATCCAACCACACCCCACGGGGCTGAGAGGGTAAATATTTTATGAGGAAAATCCAATGAAAATTGACCACTATTTACCAGTATCGAAGGAGTATTTTTCTACGAGTATTAACGAGTTTTCAGCGAGTAAAAAACCGTAGATTTTTACAAGTTTCTACGAGTATTTTATGAGGAAATTCCCATGAAAATTTACTAGTATTTACTAGTATTGAACGAGTATTTTTCTACAAGGATTAACGAGTTTTCAGCGAGTAAAAAACCGTAGTAAATATTTTACGAGTTTTAGCGAGTTTAGTGAAAGAGTATTAACTAGTTTTCAGCGAGTAAAAAACTAGTAGAAACTCGCTCAAACTCGTAAAAATATTTTCAAAAAATCCTAGATTTTTACAAGATTCTACGAGTATTTTATGAGGAAATTCCCATGAAAATTTACTAGTATATATCAGTATTGAAAGAGTATTTTTTCTACAAGGATTAACGAGTTTTCAGCGAGTAAAAAACCGTAGTAAATAATTTACGAGTTTTAGCGAGTTTAGTAAAACAGTATTAACTAGTTTGCAGCGAGTAAAAAACTAGTAGAAACTCGCTCAAACTCGTAAAAATATTTTCAAAAAACCTAGATTTTTACAAGTTTCTACGAGTATTTTATGAGGAAATTCCCATGAAAGTTTACTAGTATTTACCAGTATTTAACGAGTATTTTTCTACAAGGATTAACGAGTTTTCAGCGAGTAAAAAAACGTAGTTTTGCTTTCGCATTCTGAAAGTTTCGGAAAGCCTTATATTCATGCAAGGGCAAGGGGGACAAATGGAGTAAATACAGTAATTTTTCCCAAAATTTTGAAAATTGCTATATAGGGGTTTTTGAGGTTGCTGAAATTGAACATGATAATAAAAAAAATCCAACCCCACCCCACGGGGCTGAGGGGGTAAATATTTTATGAGGAAAATCCAATGAAAATTTACGAGTATTTACCAGTATCGAACGAGTATTTTTCTACGAGTATTAACGAGTTTTAAACAGTTACTTGTAAAAATCTACGGTTTTTTACTCGCTGAAAACTCGTTAATCCTTGTAGAAAAATACTCGTTCAATACTGGTAAATACTAGTAAATTTTCATGGCAATTTCCTCATAAAATACTCGTAGAAACTTGTAAAAACTACGGTTTTTTACTCACTGAAAACTCGTTAATCCTTGTAGAAAAATACTCGTTCAATACTAGTACATACTAGTAAATTTTCATGGGAATTTCCTCATAAAATACTCGTAGAAATTTGTAAAAATCTACGGTTTTTTACTCGCTGAAAACTCGTTAATACTCGTAGAAAAATACTCGTTCGATACTGGTAAATAGTAGTAAATTTTCATTGAATTTTCCTCATAAAATATTTACCCCCTCAGCCCCGTGGGGTGGGGTTAGAATTTTTTTATTATCATGTTCAATTTCAGCATTTGCCCCCCTTGCCCACCCTAATGTTTGAAAATTTTTGCACGAATATAAGGCTTTCCGAAACTTTCAGAATGGGAAAGCAAAACTACGTTTTTGTACTCTAGGTTTTTTTGAAAATATTTTTACGAGTTTGAGCGAGTTTCTACTAGTTTTTTACTCGCTGAAATCTAGTTAATACTGTTTCACTAAACTCGCTAAAACTCGTGAAATATTTACTACGGTTCTTTACTCGCTGAAAACTCGTTAATCCTTGTAGAAAAATACTCGTTCAATACTGGTAAATACTAGTAAATTTTCATGGGAATTTCCTCATAAAATACTCGTAGAATCTTGTAAAAATCTAGGATTTTTTGAAAATATTTTTACGAGTTTGAGCGAGTTTCTACTAGTTTTTTACTCGCTGAAATCTAGTTAATACTGTTTCACTAAACTCGCTAAAACTCGTGAAATATTTACTACGGTTCTTTACTCGCTGAAAACTCGTTAATCCTTGTAGAAAAATACTCGTTCAATACTGATAAATTCTAGTAAATTTTCATTGGAATTTCTTCATAAAACGCTCGTAGAAACTTGTAAAAATCTACGGTTTTTTACTCGCTGAAATTTCGTTAATACTCGTAGAAAAATACTCGTTCGATACTGGTAAATACTCGTAAATTTTCATTGGATTTTCCTCATAAAATATTTACCCCCTCAGCCCCGTAGGGTGGGGTTGGATTTTTTTTATTATCATGTTCAATTTCAGCAACCTCAAAAACCCCTATATAGCAATTTTCAAATTTTTGGGAAAAATTACTTTATTTACCCCACTTGTCCCCCTTGCACCACCCCAATGTTTGAAAATTTTTGCACGAATATAAGGCTTTCCGAAACTTTCAGAATGGGAAAGCAAAACTACGTTTTTTTACTCGCTGAAAACTCGTTAATCCTTGTAGAAAAATACTCGTTAAATACTGGTAAATACTAGTAAATTTTCATGGGAATTTCCTCATAAAATACTCGTAGAAACTTGTAAAAATCTAGGTTTTTTTGAAAAGATTTTTACGAGTTTGAGCGAGTTTCTACTAATCCTTGTAGAAAAATACTCGTTAAATACTGGTAAATACTAGTAAATTTTCATGGGAATTTCCTCATAAAATACTCGTAGAAACTTGTAAAAATCTAGTTTTTTTTGAAAAGATTTTTACGAGTTTGAGCGAGTTTTTACTAGTTTTTTACTCGCTGAAATCTAGTTAATAATGTTTCACCAAACTCGCTAAAACTCGTGAAATATTTACTACGGTTCTTTACTCGCTGAAAACTCGTTAATCCTTGTAGAAAAATACTCGTTCAATACTGGTAAATACTAGTAAATTTTCATGGGAGTTTCCTCATAAAATACTCGTAGAATCTTGTAAAAATCTAGGATTTTTTGAAAATATTTTTACGAGTTTGAGCGAGTTTCTACTAGTTTTTTACTCGCTGAAATCTAGTTAATACTGTTTCACTAAACTCGATAAAACTCGTGAAATATTTACTACGGTTCTTTATTCGCTGAAAACTTGTTAATCCTTGTAGAAAAATACTCGTTCAATACTGATAAATTCTAGTAAATTTTCATTGGAATTTCTTCATAAAACGCTCGTAGAAACTTGTAAAAATCTACGATTTTTTACTCGCTGAAAATTCGTTAATACTCGTAGAAAAATACTCGTTCGATACTGGTAAATACTCGTAAATTTTCATTGGATTTTCCTCATAAAATATTTACCCCCTCAGCCCCGTGGGGTGGGGTTGGATTTTTTTATTATCATGTTCAATTTCAACAACCTCAAAAACCCCTATATAGCAATTTTCAAATTTTTGGGAAAAATTACTTTATTTATTCCCTTGCCTACCCCAATGTTTAAAAATTTTTGCACGAATATAAGGCTTTCCGAAACTTTCAGAATGGGAAAGCAAAGCTACGTTTTTTTACTCGCTGAAAACTCATAATCCTTGTAGAAAAATACTCGTTAAATACTGGTAAATACTAATGAATTTTCATTGGAATTTCCTCATAAAACACTCGTAGAAACTTGTAAAAACTACGGTTTTTTACTCGCTGAAAACTCTTTAATCCTTGTAGAAAAATACTCGTTCAATACTAGTAAATACTAGTAAATTTTCATGGGAATTTCCTCATAAAATACTCGTAGAAACTTGTAGAAAACTACGGTTTTTTACTCGCTGAAAACTCGTTAATACTCGTAGAAAAATACTCGTTCGATACTGGTAAATAGTCGTAAATTTTCATTGGATTTTCCTCATAAAATATTTACCCCCTCAGCGCCGTGGGGTGGGGTTAGAATTTTTTTATTATCATGTTCAATTTCAGCAACCTCAAAAACCCCTATATAGCAATTTTCAAATTTTTGGGAAAAATTACTTTATTTACCCCATTTGCCCCCCTTGCCCACCCCAATGTTTAATTTTTGAACGAATATAAGGCTTTCCGAAACTTTCAGAATGGGAAAGCAAAACTACGCTTTTTTGCTCGCTTGGAGTTTGAGCGAGTTTCTACTAGTTTTTTACTCGCTGAAATCTAGTTAATACTGTTTCACTAAACTCGCTAAAACTCGTAAAATGTTTACTACTGTTTTTTACTCGCTAAAAACTCGTTAATCCTTGTAGAAAAATACTCGTTCAATACTGGTAAATACTAGTAAATTTTCATGGGAATTTCCTCATAAAATACTCGTAGAAACTTGTAAAAATCTACGGTTTTTTACTCGCTGAAAACTCGTTAATCTTTGTAGAAAAATACTCGTTCAATACTGGTAAATACTAGTAAATTTTCATGGGAATGTCCTCATAAAATACTCGTAGAAACTTTTTTAAAATGTTTACTACTGTTTTTTACTCGCTAAAAACTCGTTAATCCTTGTAGAAAAATACTCGTTCAATACTGGTAAATACTAGTAAATTTTCATGGGAATTTCCTCATAAAATACTCGTAGAAACTTGTAAAAATCTACGGTTTTTTACTCGCTGAAAACTCGTTAATACTCGTAGAAAAATACTCGTTCGATACTGGTAAATAGTCGTAAATTTTCATTGAATTTTCCTCATAAAATATTTACCCCCTCAGCCCCGTGGGGTGGGGTTAGAATTTTTTATTATCATGTTCAATTTCAGCAACCTCAAAAACCCCTATATAGCAATTTTCAAATTTTTGGGAAAAATTACTTTATTTACCCCATTTGCCCCCCTTGCCCACCCCAATGTTTGAAAATTTTTGCACGAATATAAGGCTTTCCGAAACTTTCAGAATGGGAAAGCAAAACCACGTTTTTTTACTCATAAAATACTCGTAGAAACTTGTAAAAATCTAGGTTTTTTTGAAAATATTTTTACGAGTTTGAGCGAATTGCTACTAGTTTTTTACTCGCTGAAAACTAGTTAATACTGTTTCACTAAACTCGCTAAAACTCGTAAAATATTTTTACGAGTTTGAGAGAGTTTTCTACTAGTTTGTTTCGCTAGGGTAGGATTAACGTTTTCGAGAAAAATACATTTGAAGGTGAAATTTCACGCTTCGAAGACGAACAATTAAATACTTAAATGTTAAAAACCAAAATTTTAATGATGCAGGGTTATTCTATATCAAAAACTAAGAAAAAAGTTTCTATACATGTAGGTCGAAAAATCCCTTTTAAAGCTACTATGGCCCTTTAAAAATGGTGCTCCTTTAGGACTGATTTTTGAAAGTACCTGTATATAAGATTTTTTCTTAGTTTTTGATGTACATTCACCTTGAATCATTAAAATTTTGGTTTTCCACATTTGAGCATTTAATTTTTCGTCCTCGAAGCGTGAAATTTCACCTTTAAATTAATTTTTCTCGAAAACGGTTAATCCTACAGTATCACAACAAGGGTACCTTTTTGTATGTATTTTGACTAAGGAATCATATTTTAATGATAATATTACAAAAAAATTGCACAGAAAAAAGTTTTGGACAAAAAAGTGATAAAACCCCCATTTCGCACACCCCTGGTTAAAATAAGTACATGAAAATAATATACAAAGATGGGTCTTATTAAGATAAGTTTACATTCAAAACATCGTTGCTATATCTCAAAGGGTTCCTGAGTTATTAAATAAAAACCATTTTTTTTGCCACTTTCAAAGGGGCTTAACTCCCTTACGCAGAATTTTTGGACTTCTGTTCATAGGAACTTTTTGTCATATTTTCTCATGTAGAATCACCCCTTAAAATTTCCGATGTTATTTCAAACACACCGTGTATGGTTAAATTCAGAATAAAATTTACTTTCATCTTTACAAAAATGTGGGGTTATATTTGAAAAACAGAAGTTGGGGGTGGTTTCAAGGAGGTGGGTAAGCAAGAGAAGGTTTTGGATTTGTCAATAAAAAAATTTCTGACTCACATTTAAGGCTATATTTTGCAAAAAATTATATATTTTTAAATAACGGAGATAAAGCTTGAGAAGAACCTGGTGGGACACCCGGTATTCTTGTCCTTTATTAAATATTGAATATTTTTCTCGCTTTAAAAAACACGTTTTTAAAATAGTTATTATAATGCATAAAATACCAACGTTCCGCCCTTTTATGTAAGTGATTTTTCAGTTCAATTTAAATATAAAATATAAATACCGTGTAGTCCAAAAGTTACCCACCCCCTCTTAGCTCTTGAACCAGATAAGATATCGACTTCAAATTTGAAACACTTATAAAACAATCCGAACTATTTTTTGCATATATTTATTGTTTTTAGTTCTTAAAATGTTGATATATGCTTTAAAAGCTTATACAATTATCTAACTATATATTTTTTAATTTATTAAATCTATTTTCTAATCATCGTATAGAGTGATATTGGTAGACTGACACCATTTTCGGGCTTACGGCCCCCTATTTTTTTTTTGTTTTAAACTTTTTTTGAAAGTTTTAATTTGGTTGTTTCCTTTTTTGTAAATTTTTATTTATATCAATTAAAATTATGTTTAAAAGAAAATTTACGTTTTTGCAACATAAAATAACTTGTTTTTCATATATTCTTCAATTTTTTTAAAGAAATTTTGACGAAAATACCCAATATAACCTAATTTTGAACCAAAAAAAAAATAAAAGTAAAAAAATATTGTTAAATAGATAATTTCATAAGCTTCAAAATGATGTAACCCATGACCACCCCCCTTTCTATTTAAAATTCCCTCCCATGCCCCTGCCCACATTTTAAGGGTCCATTCGAATAAAAAAAAACTTCTAGTCCTAGATGGAACAAAAAATAAAACATGTATTTGTAAGTTAAACCCGGTTCCGATTGGTTAAAATCCATTTTTTGGTATTTGTAAGGCGAAAATTCTCGGTTGAGAATAAATATATCAATATCGGATTTTCATCATTGTTTAGATAAAGATTTGCTTGAGTGGCTAACGTCACCCTTTTTTCGATTTTTTTGTTTTTAATATAATTTATTTGAATTTGAAAATTTGGAAGTTTTACATAATTTCAATCATAAAAAAGCAAGTCCTTAAAGCAAAAAAATTAAAAAAAGGACGACGTTAGCCACTGAAGCAACTCTAACTGTACAATAAAAAACCTCATCTTGATATTTTTAATTATAACTGAGAATTTTCGGATCAAAATGTGGTCTGCGAAGACAAAATATGTGACTCATAATATAACTAATACATATAAATTTTTATTTTCGAATGGACCCTTAAAAACTAAAAATATTAAATATATTTACATGGATAGTTTAAGTTGTTTAAGTATTCCAAATTTTAAATCGATAACTCAACTGGTTCAAAAGTTAAGAGGGGGGGGGGGGGCACTATTGAACCTATCCGAGCATTCTTTTACATCTACGCTATTATCACCAAAAACCTCCATGTCAAGTTATATACAGGACAATTTCTCTCGAGGGGGCGATAATTACAATGAACATCTACTTTCAAAAGATACACCGGGGGCCACAAAGACAACTGGATTCCGGTGGCCACTTTGTAGCGTTAGTAGGTCTATATATGTATATATGTAGATCTGAGGTGCATCAACATTGGGGAAGAAATAATTTATTATTCTACATTTGCTTGTACAATGTTGCCAGATTTCGGGGGCCATAAGGCTATTTAACATAAAGATACAGTTGGGGGCCACAGCTACACTTCATATCTATAAAATTATATACATATGTTATTGAAGCGCCACCTGGTGGCCAATCAACTGAACTACTGCTGTATAATCGTAGTTAAACAATGTAATTATGGCCACCAGTAAAAATTTTATTTTTTACTTATAGCTAGCTTAATATAAGTCCAAATGACTTCTTTTAAAAAACAGTAGATGGCTATTACCTTCAGCTACTATTAAAAAAATATGGGGGCCACATTGTTAGTCTAATCTCGTCGGAAATCACGATTTTATGGTGAAACACTATGGCCCCCGAAATCGGGGGCCACAGTGTAAAAGTGGGAGCCACAAGGACAATCAGTATGCATTTTGGGGGTGTATATGACAAATCACACATCTATATATATATATATATATATATACACACCGTGTATTTGAAATAGCGACGAAAAAAAATATGTGCAGTTTCAGAATGGGATTTTTTTGAAAACAATGTACCTTTTAGCCGTACGTCAATGTCACGCTGTGAAATTCTCTAAATTAATGGTGACCTTGCAGCAAATATGTATGAAATCATCCCAACGTTGCCAGATTCACTCGATGAGAAAAGTTTTTTTAAACTTACCTACCGTAGTAAAATAGGGGCCCTATTATAGGGCCATGATCTCATTATCATCTAGGTAATAATAATATTTTAGGTATCCGCTAGATGCAATCGAACTATTTCCCCAACCCTTGTTTTTTATCTTAACAAGAAGTTTTCACTGATTTTTTTAAATTATCAACCACAGCGATTGAATCACTATAAGATTTATTAAATAATAAAGTAAAAAAATGTACACAACACTTTCCACTTTGAAACACTGTTTTGCATTAGAATGGTCGGGATAGGTATTAAACTTGAAATATTAAACAAAAATTGTCTAATCACTACAGGAAAATAACGCACATAAACCACTGCAATGATTATTAACTATTTATTATTGTCACTACGATTTATTGCAAAAAATACTGGTCAAAATAATTTTCTGAGAATCGAATTAAAACGTAAGTCGTAGCTTCATAAACCAAAGCCAGTTTTTAAATTCTACAGTTGGCTACACTTTGTTTGGTATTTTTAGGTTAGATCATTTATTTTTTCGTATTGTTTTGACTGTAGCAAAAGGAAAAGGTCGACATCGTTAGAGTACGAACGCCATTTTGATTTTTAAAGAAAATTTCGAAGTTTTCAGAGAAATTACGCTAAATTATTACTAGAAACCACCAGTTATTAAACCCACAACCCATCGCAATCCGGGGTAAGAAGCATTTTTAGGCCTTTTTGGCCTCATGTTCTCTTTTGTAGATTCCTATAGCTTTTTTGCATAGAATAGTCTCGCATGAGCTCAAATTCCGGGGGAACGTTTGTTCCCCCCTTAAACACACTATTTAGTATTCTTAGTCCTGCTTCCAATGCTTTTGTCAAAAAACTTACATCCAACAAACACCTTCTTCCTGAGGAGTCAGCCTCTCTCATATCCGAAATATCCCTTAAACTAAAAGAAGAACTATCGAAACCTAAAGAACAACAAAATAAATCAAGCATCTCTATCATGAAAAAAATCAAAAAACAAGCACAAGATGACCAATTAAACATTGCCTCCAGTAAACTCAACATCACACTTAAAAGCGTCAAAACTAAAACGGCATCTACATCCTCGCAACCCATAAACTCCCAGTTTATCAACCCCAAGGAAAACACACATGATAAATTAACCAACATACACCCAGTCAAGAAAATCCAACGCAGAATACTCAACAAAACCCACCACAGAATATGAACCTAACCAACTCTCAACCTAATGTAGACACACAGACCGAAAATCCCATCGTAACCCAACCAGAAGGTGACACACAAATGGATACTAATCAAACTCAAAAACTTAAAGTATTATACAAACAAGGGCAATCAGGCCCATATACAGTTATAGTCGAAAGTCAAGACAAAAATCTAGCAGCAGCCCACTGCATGACAGTGGCTAAAAAATTAAAAGATAATAATGTTAAAGGAGTCATTAAAATAAAAAATAAAGGATTTAACCGAGTTGGTATTGACAAACACTTACATGGAAGCCAATCAATTTGTGGAAAGCGACAATCTACCTGAATGGAAAAGATTTATACCAATTAACCTGACCACATGTAAAGGCCTTATCAAAAATATTCCAGAAAATTTTGACTTAGATGAACTTCTCTTCGCCAACTCAGCAGCTAAAATAGTCACCACCACGCATATTTCGTGCTAAAAGAGATAAGAAAGGCATTTTAATCAAAGATCAGGATGGAAAAACACAATACACACCTACAGAAACAGTTGTCATCACTTTCGAAGGCAAAAACCTACCAACAGAAATAACCTATCACTTCTATCACATCCCAGTAACATTCTATGTCCCTCCAGTCAACCAGTGTTACCAATGCCTAAGGTTTGGTCACTCAAAAAAGATTTGCAAAAGTAACCCCAGATGTGGCAGCACAGAACACTTAGAAGAAAATTGTCAAAACACACTACAATGTGTATCATGTGGAAAGCAACATAAAGCCACCAGCAGAGAGTGCGAAGAATTTACACGCCAACAAAATATTAATGATTACATGACCAGAAACAAAGAATCATTTTTTGAAGCCCAGGTCCGGTTTCCTAAGAAAAAAAAACCCCTGCTCAACCCCGTTCAATCCACAGCAATTTAGAATTTCCACCAGTCACAATAAGGAAAGAAACATTCCACACAACAGCCCCCCACAAAGAATTAGTGGGTATAGCGATAAAGCAAAAACATCAAGAACCGTTACACCCCCACCCAGGGGTTATGATGTCAGTGCCCATAACAGCCTGATTACCCACTTCCCAAGATTGGAAAGTGGACCCTCTGTTTTCGAAATAGGAACATACAATCCCTCCTCCCCTACCATCTTAAAAGGCCCTCCAGCACAAAATCTGGCAAACCTCTTTACCAAAGAAATCAACATTGAAGAATCCTCTTATCCACATGATAAATTAACCAACATAGCACCCAGTTAAGAAAATCCACCGCAGAATACTCAACAAAACCCACCACAGAATATGAACCTAACCAACTCTCAACCTAATGTAGACACACAGACCGAAAATCCCATCGTAACCCAACCAGAAGGTGACACACAAATGGTTACTAATCAAACTCAAAAACTTAAAGTATTATACAAACAAGGGCAATCAGGCCCATATACAGTTATAGTCGAAAGTCAAGACAAAAATCTAGCAGCAGCCCACTGCATGACAGTGGCTAAAAAATTAAAAGATAATAATGTTAAAGGAGTCATTAAAATAAAAAATAAAGGATTTAACCGAGTTGGTATTGACTTCAACACTTACATGGAAGCCAATCAATTTGTGAAAAGCGACAATCTACCTGAATGGAAAAGATTTATACCAATTAACCTGACCACATGTAAAGGCCTTATCAAAAATATTCCAGAAAATTTTGACTTAGATGAACTTCTCTTCGCCAACTCAGCAGCTAAAATAGTCACCTCCAGACGCATATTTCGTGCTAAAAGAGATAAGAAAGGCATTTTAATCAAAGATCAGGATGGAAAAATAAAATACACACCTACAGAAACAGTTGTCATCACTTTCGAAGGCAAAAACCTACCAACAGAAATAACCTATCACTTCTATCACATCCCAGTAACATTCTATGTCCCTCCAGTCAACCAGTGTTACCAATGCCTAAGGTTTGGTCACTCAAAAAAGATTTGCAAAAGTAACCCCAGATGTGGCAGCACAGAACAAAGAATCATTTTTTGAAGCCCAGGTCCGGTTTCCTAAGAAAAAAAAACCCCTGCTCAACCCCGTTCAATCCACAGCAATTTAGAATTTCCACCAGTCACAATAAGGAAAGAAACATTCCACACAACAGCCCCCCCACAAAGAATTAGTGGGTATAGCGATAAAGCAAAAACATCAAGAACAGTTACACCCCCACCCAGGGGTTATGATGTCAGTGCCCATAACAGCCTGATTACCCACTTCCCAAGATTGGAAAGTGGACCCTCTGTTTTCAAAATAGGAACATACAATCCCTCCTCCCCTACCATCTTAAAAGGCCCTCCAGCACAAAAGCTGGCAAACCTCTTTACCAAAGAAATCAACATTGAAGAATCCTCTTATCCACAACTTATTAACGATATATTTTATATAATTAAAAACATGTCCCAACTATCTAGATCCAGAACACCCCCCTCTCACCCTCCTATCCTCCCCCCTCCCCTAATTCCTTCTTCATCTTTATAAATCCTAACA
Source organism: Brachypterus glaber (assembly GCA_958510825.1). Classification (NCBI taxonomy): domain Eukaryota; kingdom Metazoa; phylum Arthropoda; class Insecta; order Coleoptera; family Kateretidae; genus Brachypterus; species Brachypterus glaber. Next base: position 5,263 of record CAUEHQ010000740.1, on the reverse strand, counting down.
AACTTATTTAGATCTTCTTTTCGTTTTTCATAAGTTTTAATTTAATTCTTTTTTTTTTTAATTATTTTTCTAAATGGCGCTATACGTTCGGTCTTTAGAAACAGAGAAACGCTTATAAACTTAATTCGAGAAGAAGACCCAGATATAATAGCATTTAATGAAACATACCTCAAATTCGACCAAAACTTTAAAATTCTAGGATACACCACATATCGACAAGAAAGAGCTGATGGAAAAGGAGGCGTAGCCAATCTTGCCAAGGCTTCCATCAAATATGACCCCATCGATATTGACACATCTAATTGTGAAGAAAAATTTCAGATACTTGGAATTAAATTAAACAACATATCAATAATCTCTATTTACAACCCTCCAGATCTTTCCCTCCCCATCCGCACAATTAGAAACGTAATTCAAGACTTATCCTCCCCTCTTTTAGATTTTAACGCTCAAAATCCGATATGGGGCTCTACAATAGGCAGTAATATATCCCGAAATAACGGCAATATTTTATACGACCTCATAACCGATGAAAACTTAGTAATTATAAACAACGGCGCCAGCACTAGGGTAGTACTTCCCCCTAACGTAAGTGTCCCTGACGTAGTATTTGCTTCCCCCACTATTGCACGCTTAGCCACATTCTCCACAGTTAATGACCCAGGGACCAGCAACCATTTCCCCATTCTGCTACACATATCAAACCCCCAAAACGTCCCTCCCACTTCTCCCCCTCCATCACACGTAGTTTACAATTTTGATAAAGCCGACTGGTGCACCTATACAACACTCACAGATTCTTCACATATAGGAAACTTCCTGTCTTATTCTGACCTAGAAGACTTCATAAAATCAGCAGCAGATACCTTCATCCCTAAAAAAAAACCGACCAAGAGAAAATCGCCTTATTGCCCCTGGTGGTCAGACATGTACCGAGGCAGTTAACAAACGGAAAAAAGCGTATGAAAACTTAAAAACTAATCCCTCTGATTAAAACTTCCTAAATGCCAAAAGAATCGCGGCTGAAGCGAAAAAAACTTTAAACATAGAAAAAAAGAAAAGTTTTAAAGAATATTGTTCAGAACTTAACAGGTTTTCTCCTCTTACCAACATTTGGTCAAAAATAAAGCGATTTTCTCGTGGAAAGGAACCGCCCCCCAAAGCACGGCCACTTAAATCCATTTCTGACGCCCTTCTTGCCAAGCTATGTCCCTCATCTTCCCAACCTCAACTCCCCACCACAACATTCAACCAAAATAACTCAGCCCCTTTCACCCCAGCTGAACTAGACTTTGCCCTAAATGAAAAACAAGACTCCAACCCTGGTCTTGACCAAATCACATACTCCATGCTCAAACATCTAAAACTAAAAAACAACTCTTAAATATTTTTAATAAAATACTAACAGGGCAGCTACCCCCTCCCCCCCAATGGTCCAAATACCTTATAATCCCTATTCCTAAACCAAACAAAGACCCATCCCAAATATCAGGTTATCGCCCTATTGCCCTCAGCTCCTGTGTTTTAAAACTGTTTGAGTCCCTTATCAAAAATAGGATGGAACATAAATTAGAGCAAGAAAAAACCCTATATCAGTTCCAATTCGGTTTCCGAAAAGGTAAAAGCATTCTTGACCCACTCACCTACATCACAGCGACAGCGAATAGTGAACTTGGAAAGCGTACATATACGGCCCTAGTTACACTAGATATTAACTCGGCATTCGACAACGTCGACTTAACTTTACTCTATCCCCTCCTTGCCCAATCCAACTTTCCCAAGGACATAGCAGACACCATAATGGCATTATACCAAAAACGTGAGATTTATATAGCAGAAAGACAGCCCTACCGGTACCATAGGACCAAATATCGCTTCTCTAGGCCTCAGGGGTCAATACTTTCCCCACTTCTTTTCAACATATATACTAATCTTTTACATTTGGCCGCGATATTGGGCTGTAAAATAATTCAGTTTGCTGACGACCTCTCTATCATTTGCTCTGGAAGCGACCTGCATCTACTTGTTAACGCGATAAACCAAACGCTGAGAAACATCAACGCGTGGCTACACGATCACGGACTCACTATTTCACCACAGAAGAGCGCTGCTATGCTATTTAGAAAAACCATACGCCACCCCCCTCTTTCCCCTATAATCATAGACGGACATGGACCAATTCTATAAAATACCTTGGAGCTTTGTTAGACTACTCTCTTAGTTGGAAGAAACACATAGAAATGCTTTGCTTGAAAGCTAATAAACGTTTAAATATCCTTCGCTCTCTTTGTGGCACTAAGTGGGGCGCCGATCCCGCAACCTTACTCATTCTATATAAAGCAATCATAAGGCCTTTTATTGACTTCTGCAGTACCCTCTTCTTCAGAGCCCCCAAAACCTACCTCAAGAAACTTTCCACCATTCAGTTTCGAGCTCTGAGAATCATCTTTCTTGAATATTATAACACCCATTGGTCGAATTTTGAAGCTATCTATACGGACGCTTCCATTAATATGGATATCGGTGTATATCAACCTTCTTCGAATTATAGATTCGCCGCGAAACTACCAAATTTTATCCCAATTGCCAATGCAGAAACATACGCCATCCAAGGCAATATCCATAGCATCCGAACAATTAAGCTTAAGTCAGAAGGACAAATTTATTATATTTTCGGATTCCCGTTCAGCGCTCATGAAAATCTGCTCAACGAAAGAAGCATCTAAAAAAGACAAACTTACCCTATCCTTAAAAAAACTGATTTTGGAGATTGAAAACATAAATGGTACCATAGAATTTTGCTGGATACCCAGCCACATGGATATAGCTGGAAACGAAGAGGCAGACAGGCTGGCAGCCATAGGCTGTACATTAAAAACGGAAATTAACACCAAAGGACACTGGCGAGATTTTATTACAGAAGCAAAGAGAAATATTCACAACAAATGGAAAACCAACTGGAAAGAAAGAATCAAACAAAAGGGAAGAGCATTCTACATTCACACAACGGAACTATTATCCCCTTGGATCCACAAAGTAAACCTTGACCGCAGATACATCACCACATTTCTTCGTTTAAGAAGTGGCCATTGTCTCACAAAGGCCCACCTACATAAGATTAATTTACAAGACGACCCTTCATGTCACTGTGGGCACACTAATCACCTAGACAAAACCAATATCATATACACAATACTTTCCAATATTCTAGAAACTACAATTTCATTCACACAAATTCTTAATAATCCTCTCGCTTCTGTAGTTAAATTAGTAGTAGAATTTCTGGGTGATATCCGCTTACCGCTTTAGGTCTCAGCTTTCTATATGTACCTTATATAAAGTATCCTAACAATTTATTTTCAAGTCTTTTCTTTAACGAAAACCCCCGGATTGCACCCCAACGAAGTTTCCAAAAGGAAACATAACCACTGGCTGATATGGTTTAGAACCGGAGCCAAATTAAAGGAAGAAGAAGAAGAAGAAGAAGAAGGAGAAGAAGAAGAAGAAGAAGAAGAAGAAGAAGAAGAAGACTGTAGCAAAACTGTTGTTTACAATTCCTGTTAGATTTTGCCTATCTTCCAGAAAATTTGTTCTAAACCAAGAAAGCATTGATAATTACTTCGGTTTTGCTTGGATCCGCGCCTGGCCATAGGAGCCAACCTGTTTCACATTAAACTTAGTATCTCTGGGGTTGTAGTTAAGTAAACGACTAAATGTATGTTCTCCAATTTAAATGTAGTAAACAGCGTAGTAAGCCTAATAAAGGAAACAAAGCTGCTTGACGAGGGGCATGCCACTCTTCATTTAAGGGACGAAATATCGCCTTATACCTCAATCAATATCAATATCCTGTGGAATGACCGGTGTTTATAGGCTTTCATAGGTACGACATGTTAAATAATTTCATAGAAATATCCCTATGGAGGCCTTGACAGTTAAATCCTGAAACTGATTGATAAGACTTTGTAGGTTTTAGTAGGGTAAATTTTTGCCGGTTACTTTTTATCAAATCCTGTCAAAATAATTGTCAAACTGATTTTTTAGAATTTATTAGGAAACCAGCCGTCTCAAATGAGTGAGAATACTTTCCAATAAAAAAAATTGTCCAGAAAAAAATGATTAAAATTTGGGAGGGGGGGGGGGAGGTCTTGAAAAATCGATAATAACATTTTTTATGTAATTTTATTTAACCTTTTAGGTGCTTTTTAAATTTTTCTTCCATTGTAAATACTAAATAAGTTGTCCGGAAACAATGTATTACCTTTTGGGGAGAGGGGGGGTCATGGAAAAAAATGATAATAAATTTTTTTATGTAACTTTATTTTACCTTTTAGGTGTATTTTTGAATCAAAAAATAAAATTTTATATTCTTGAATTAAGAAAAAACGTAAGAAAGCCCTAGCACCACAGGCAAAGCTTTTACATTTGATGGTCTATTTTAATTTTAAACCAGTCTTTTAATTTACAATTAATTAAATATAAAATTTACAAAAATACAAAGAACTCTAGCCCCGCAGGCGAAAATTTTTACGAATTTTACGCTTAAGTTCTACAAATTTTGCAATTATTTATAAAATTTACAAAAATACAAGGAACTCTAGCCCCGCAGGTGAAAATTTTTACGAATTTTACGCTTAAGTTCTACAAATTTTGCAATTATTTATAAAATTTACAAACATACAAGGAACTCTAGCCCCGCAGGTGAAAATTTTTACTAATTTTACGCTTAAATTCTACAAATTTTGCAATTATTTATAAAATTTACAAAAATACAAGGAACTCTAGCACCGCAGGCGAAAATTTTTACGAATAACCAAACGTTCTACAAATTTTGAAATTATTTTATCCTGGGGGTAAAAAACAAAAAATATGTGCTACACTTAAAAAAGGGTGTGAAAATTATTTAAGTTCAGATGTTTTTATGTGTAGAAAAAAATTGTGACCTGAAGCATCAATTCTGAGATCAGATCCAGTTTTAGCGACCCCGAAAATATAAAAATGCGTTGCTCTAGTATCTGGCACATATTTTTTTGGGGGGCTGTGATATTATTTTTAGGCTCTTTTAAAAAAGATATGGCAATAATTGAAATTATATCACAAATAAAATTAAAAATTGCATTTTTATAAGCATCCAGAACAATACGAATTCATAGAAAAAGGAATAAATTAAGTAATTATAACGTAAAGTAATGTACCTAGTGGGAATTTTAATGTAAGACGATAAGTTAAAGTTGTTTTTAATTAACAAAATACTATTTACGTG